>JAQGBS010002759.1:0-12558 GCA_034698545.1 Acrobeloides obliquus | reverse complement strand
AATCAACGCACGAAAAAGAAGCCAATGAAGTAGGCAGGCTAACTTCAAAAATTATCACCATTCAAATTTTGAAGCTACTACACACTTGGGGGTGGGGGCCACTCACATGAAAATTATTTCGAAAATTTTTTTATTGAAATGACCCATCCGAGAGTAAAAACATGCGGGGAATCCGAATTTGAAATTTTTGAAGCGAAAAAACGCTTCCCTGATATTGTGTATTGAAGCGAAAAGTCGTAAAAATGCGATTTTGCATATAAACGACCCCTTTTAGGGGTAAAAATATTTGGGGGGATCCGAATTTGATATAAAATTTCTTGAATTTAAGAGCTGTATATCGAATCGAAATTCGAGAACCAACGGTTTCCGGCACCCACAACTGTTTTATTTTGAATTATAATGTCCAAAATATGCTATTATTAGTTTAAATGAATATAAGAAAAAGTGTTGTTTTTAGACCAAAATATGTTATTTTCTCGAATTTTTGCGTTGATATACAGCTTTTCTTGAATCCGAGGAATTTTATAAATGCCAAATTCGGATTTCCCGCATATGTTTACCCCAAAAGATGTCGTTTTTAGGCAAAAATCGCATTTTTGCGATTTTTTGCTTCAATATACAGGCTTTTCCTGAATTAGGAAAGCATTTTTTGCTTCGCAATATCAAATTCGGGTTCCCCGCATGATTTTTTACCTCTAGAGGAGTCATTTTCAGAAAAAATTTTCATGTGGGTGTTGTGACCTCCCCTATTGTGTAGCACCTAAATTTTCAGGAAGATCGTCGCCGCGAAGAACAATATTTTACTGGGATGGAAGTTCAAGAGAAAGTTGAGACTCATATGTCCAACTTGATGGAAATTAAAAATGTTAAAGTAGTTACTTGTAAGAAGGTAAATTTATTTCTTTGCCGCATACAGCGCCGTAATTTTGGTGCAGATTCTGAGAGGAATTTCACCAAAAATGTCCAAATTTTTCCATTTTTTCAACAAAAATGTCCAACATTTTTGGAAACATTTCAAATTTTCTTCTCTGAAATTAAAATTATTCAGGTTTAGGAAGGAAGGCCTCCTTCCCTCCTTCACCAATAATTACGGCGCTGAATACGCCAATTTTTTAGTGCAAATATACAAGTGAGAAGCAGAGCAGCTTATGTAAGATAAATGGTCATTTGGTGACTATTCATAAGGCGGACAAACGATTTTATCGCTGTAAGGATTGTCGTCAGCGAACGATTACTTATGAATTGATTCCCACTCATCCATGCAAGGTATGTCGAAATAAAGATCTAGCTAGGCGTTAGTTTCTTACATATATGTATTCGTAGTCAAATCTGTTGGGGCTATTTAAGCCTGGGGACCTCAATGACGTGAAAAAAATTTGAAAAATTTTTCCGGAAAATGACCCCTTTAGCGTAAAATTATCCACTCAAAGCTGAGTGATCTGCTAAGTGCCCTGAAACAATGTCAAAAAATTTGTTCACGGTTTTTTGAAATGTGATTTTTGAATTCAGCGCAAAAAATTATCTCTAAAAATGAAAATTTTGAAAGATTAAAACAACAATAAATTAGGCGGGGTTACTAAACCGAAATGGTACCTAACTCTTTTAGAACTGCAATGGCACAAACTACGAGCGTGTTGCTTTGCGAGATGAACGCAAAGTGGTTGCTGATGGCCAGAAACTCTTGATTCGTGGCCAAGAAGAAAAGTTTTTAGGATAATCTCTTGTAACTAGTATTATATCCCATCTCGAAGAAGATCCCGGGATCTTTTGGATCCCATTCTGAAATTTTTTTTCTCTAAACTCGATCCTGGCCGTCTAAGAGCGAAATTTTTTCATTTTTCGGTAGTGGCTATAGCCCACGCTAACAGCCCCTCTTCCTGGCTACCACACTGATCCCATCCCGAAAATCGCCAAGATGCATCCCGAACAAGTCCCGTCGTAGAGGTCCAATCCCGGGATCTAACACTACTTTGTAACATTAGATATTTTTGAACTTTATTTCAAATTGATTGATATGCTGATATGTTACTTATAAAATTTTTGTGTTACTGTTTATTATAAATTTTTTTCTTGATAAAATGAGAGGTGGCACAGTTACCAGGTTGTTCCAAAAGTTAGCGGATTTCACTTTTCATTTTTTATACAGGGTGCGGCAGAATAAACCAGTCATCTGAGAATGTTCGTGATCACACATTATTGGCTGCCTTTAAACACAGGTGTTTCTTTTTAACAAAAACTGTGATTTTTAATTTCGCCACGAAAACTCACATACGGGGGTTTTACGATGCCAGGAACTCGAATGCGGCCTTATTTTTGGCTGAAAACCCTTCACAACTCCGAAAATTATGATTTGACGTTCGATATAACGGCACCCCATAGAGGGATGCCGTTATGTTGAGGTTTTTTCGATTAATTCGTTATAACCACAGTAAATACGTCATTGTTACTCGAGATTTACTAAAAAATCAACAATTTTTGCATGGGAAGGTTTTTAAGACGCATTGTCTGAAGGTCTTCAAATACCATGGAGCCAACCCAAAATGTCAAAGTCTGAGAATTTTTTTCAATTGTTGCCTATGTTTAAGTATGTGATCCCACTATTAAAAACCCACCAACCTAAAATTCCGAAACTTTTCCTTCTTCGAGATATAGTCCTCGGAAGTTGGTCACCTCGAGCGTACAGCTAAAAATGCACCTCCATCTTAACATCACAGCCAATTTAAAAGCTTTTTAAATGCGGTCTTTTATATTTGTTTGGTATGGTAAAGAGGTACAAATTTGTAGTGCATCATATATTCAAGCTAACTCCATAGAAATATCGCTATTTTTATCAAATTTAGGCGTTTTTGGACAGGTATCAAATTTTCAGTAAAATAGCTCTAAAAAATTCAGGTTGGATTCGCTGTAAGGTTTGAAAGCGGATTTTGCAAGATCAATACTAGACACGATTATTTAGCCAAAAAATCAAAAATCTGTATAGGCCTAAGTGGGTAGCCGAGGTCACTTTTGTGGGGGTATACATGTGCCCAAAATTTTAGATTAGCGAAATTTGCCATAATTTATATATATTCGGAAAATTTATGAAAAATGGAGCATTTTTTGTTTTTACAGTAAATTCTGAATCATTATCGTTGTCGAGATAATCGCGCTTGAAATTGGCTATTTTTTGGAAATATGTCAACATTACATCAACGGATTGACAGATTCAATTATCACCGCCGCCGAGCAAAATATCGATAGCGCTATTTAGTTGTAGGACTTGGTGTGTAGAACACGAATATACCCCGTATACCCAATAAGAGTGGGGGTCTCTGTGGAGATATGGCATGAAGAAGACACATTCCTCAACCCCCTAAGGTTAAGGACCCCACATTCATCCTAATTGATCTCTGGCTATACGAGGCCTAGGCCAAAAGTATCGAGCTATGGACTATATTCACATCAAGACCTCTCAAACATATTTTACAGTTTTTTCTGTTTGAGTCTCTATACTTAGAAAAATTGAAAACCATTTTGGGACCTGTTAAAAGTTTTCTCTTTATAAATGGCGGTATTTGATTTTATATTGGGTTGATGCATAATTAAGTTCGTTTTTTATAATCAACTTTTATTCAATAAAACAACAATAAAATACAACAAAAACCAGTTTAAATGATTATTCTGGAGCGTATTCTCCATCTACTTCAATAACATCTTCCCATTTTTCTGGTAACATATCGATTCCACGTTCGAAGAAGCCACGGTTCTTAGAGGCAATCCAAGCCTTAACATCATTGACAAGCTCATCCAAATCATCGTAGACTTTTTTCGACATCCAGTTTTTCAGCGAGCGATTGATGTGATAGTCCGTAGGGGCCTCGGTGGGTGAGTATAGTGAGTGTGGGAGCAAACGCTTAAACCATTTTTGGACTATTCTTTCACTGATTGTTCCTTCATCAAACAGCTCATTTATATCGCGCGCGGACTCTGTTGCTTTCCATCCTTTCTCGAAGTGGTAGAGAATAATATGACGTACATGAACATGATTATCGACGCGCATTATGACAGTACTAAACATGAGGGATAAAATTATAAAAAAATTTTGAATAAAAATGCAAAGTTTGACAAGTTCAAAGTAATTTTTAAATAACGAACTTAATTATGCATCAACCCAATATTTCGATAAAATGCATGCAGAAATAAGGGTCGGCACAAGCTCGCACATTCTATCATACTGAACACAAGCAAAAGTACGACGGCCCATAAGCTATCGTACGATCGTAAAATTATGTTAAAGTACGATGAAATTTGCCACAAGATGTCGTACGTTCGTACGACGCAGTACGATGGCATCGCACGAAATTTGTCGTACTGTCTTACTTTACCGTCGTACATTATCGTACGACAATGCATTTTTGTCGTACGACACAAAAATGCATGTCGTACGATAAAAGTACGACGGCTCATCGTACGAAATTTCATCGTACTTGTACGATAGCTTGTGACCATTTCGTCCGTCATACGATTGTATTTTATACGCGAACGATGACTTTCGTACGATAGCTTGCTTTAGCTTGTGGTTAGTACGATAGCTTGTGGGGACCCTAAACTTTTGTTTTTCGAGATCGTAAAATCGCGAACAGGCCGTTGCTTTTTGCCTGATTTGCAATAAAAATTGGAACAAATAAAACGAATGATCCTAATTTTTTGCGCTGCCAAAAGCTTGTCGGTTTAAAAAAGTGACGTTGCCAAAAGCTCTAGTACCGCTCTTTCTCCTTGGAGCATCTGGGTGCTCGCTTCTCGGTACTTTTAAATAAATTTACAAACCGCGTGAAAACTATGTATATGTATATTCATGATCACTTTTCATAATATTGCACAATTCAAACAATATATAATTTGACAATAAATCAATTTCGTTGTTAGTTGTTTTTGAATTAATTAACAATGCTTATTCCCTACGATTCCAATGAAACATTACACGAAGCATTGGAATTAACTCGAGAATTTCCAACTTTTATGCTAGCACATTATTCTATAGAAAGCGAAATTTTGGGCCGATTTCCAGAATCAAAGAACCATGTGTTCTTCTATTCCGATAGTTGTTGTGACAAACTATGGCTTATAATCAAGAAAAATTTGGTGTATAAACTGTAGGTTTGGCTGTGGAACAAGCTCCTAATTTTTGTGTGCTTACCCATCCCTGGGGTCGATTGTTGTACTTGATTAGTGACAAGTGAGCAAAAATGAATGAAAAAGTTGACAAGTGGTCACTTGATAAGTACAAGTTCACTAAAAAATCGACACGTTTGTTACTTGTCAAAAAAAGTGATTAAGCTAAAGAGCTTAGCCATTTTTTTGATAAGTGACAAACTTGTCGGTTTTTTAGTGAACTTGTCACTAATCACTTATCAACCTTTTCATTCATTTTTGCTTGTCACTAATCACTTGACACTAATCAATTACAACAATCGACCCCTGGACAATCCCTTCCCCAGAAATATGACAAAATCTCCAAAAATCCTTACTGTGAAAAGTGGGGTGTTTAAAAATATTTTTTACCATCCTCCATTTTTCATTTGAGGGGATTGGTCTTTTTTAAATGGTTTTATAAATTCATTTTTATAGAGACCATATGATTTTTTGCTGCGATCCTTATACAAATTTTGATTTAAAAGAAGTCTTTGAAATGTTCGATGAATTAGATCAAAGATTCGATGGATATTTTAAAGAAATAGGTGGACCTATTTTTGAAGGTCCTGAAAATATTTATCAATTGGTAAAGATTTTGGAGAAATTTACCACCAAAAATCGGTGATTTTGGAGGCTAAAAATGAAATTTTTAGTACGAAAAATGGCTAATGACAAGATATCCGAATGTAAAATTGGATGTGTATACAGGATATTTTTATTATATGACTACTGAGCAGCAACAAAAGTTGTTGGCACACGAAATCCAGCTCCCTGAAGGCTATACTTTTGCTAACTTTGAAATGAAGGATTTAGAATCGATCACATTTAGTCGGCCATTTAGTGGCGCAGATAATTTAGAACAAGATAGGTAAGTGGAGGCCGGTTGTCTGCCCTGATCCTGTCACTGTCTATGTCCATGTTTATATGTCCCTGTTTCCTTCCTATCCCTGTACTGCCTTGCCTAGTCTGACTGTCGAACCTGACTGCCCTGCCTAGCCTGACTGCCACCTATATAATTTTAATTTTAGAGCCATGCTTTCACAAATGCCCTATTCTCTAATTAAAAAAGACGATCAAGTTGTCGCTGTAGAGATGGTAGATCCAAGTGGATACTTGCGCTCGCATTTTGTTCTACCAAAACATCGAGGCAAAGGACTAGGTAATGCCGTGGAATGGAATATATCAAAGCAATGTATTATGTAAATACTCAAACTTTTGATAAAGCAAGCTCATAAGTTTAGACTAGGTATTGTGCCAAATAAATGTGTGAATGAGCATAATACTAATGTGTTAGAAGCAGCTGATCGCTCGCCATTTTGGACTAGGTGGAATAATGTGGATGGCAAGCCAGTTAGGAAAAACTTTGTAATGCAATCGAATAATAATATATAGATGAACAGGCGGAGAATCTTCTTCATTATACTTTTGTGACATTCTTTCTGGGACCTAACCCTCCTTCTTCTCATGACTCCTGACCCCCTAGAAAAAATGGCCATTTTGGAATTCTTGACAAAAACATAAGGGATTACATTTTTTCGCCCTTTCGGCGCGGCTGTGCGGGGGTACCCATTTTTGGCCCTCTCGCTGCGCGGGAGTACCTATTTTTGGCCCTCTCGCTGCGCATTGGGGAGGCTAATATATTACCCACCCATTTTTTTTATATTAGCATAAAAAGAAAAATGAATAAACTTTGTTCAAAATATTCCAGTCACACATTACACAATGACGTTGAGCAAGAACATTTATGAGCATATTGAACGTCGATGCACTAAAAACTTTTTTATCTAGACTTGTTATAATTCATCTGACCTCATCCGGCAATGCTCTATCGGTACAGCCGCGAGTTACCATACCATCTAAAAAGTTATTCATGAGGATGTGTGATCCAGTTGACCTGGCTCTACAATTTTCCCGCATGAAAACGGACACATCATTTTGAGCCAATCATTTTGGGTTGCCCCGCGGCAATTACCTCCATTAGAAACTGGGTTCGTATCGAAAAATTTTCATACTAAAATAGTATATTTTAGTCAAAAATTCGGTTTTGCGTCAAAATTAGGTAATTTTCAAATGCTATCTAGTTTTTGGGTATAGCTCAGATTCAAAAACGCATAGCATTTTTGGACGAGGGAATGAATGTTCATCTCAAAAGTATGTTTTTTGTTTTTGAATCGAGTATGATATAAAAAAAGTTATAGGATTTTTTACTCAAAAAACTTGTTTTTCTGCCAGCACCGCGCTGACTGAAAATACTACCTAGTTTTTCAGTTGTTTGCTTTTTTGATGATCCTTGTTTTTAAATCTCTAGAAGTAGCTTTACAATAGTATGTTTTTTGTTCTGTTAGTAATATTCGGAGGCGCAACAATAATCATGGAAGTGCAGCGCTTTATAACAATTGTCCAGTTCCGCCGCTCTTTCCTTTAAGCATCTGGGCGCTCGGTTCTTGGTACTTTTAAATAAATTTACAACTCGCATGAAAAATATGTATATGTATTCTCATTATCACTTTTCATAATATCAATTCAGACAAATATATAGTCCTTTTTTTCGTCAATTTTTTCAGCTATACAATTTTTCCGATTGAATCAGGAATTAAAAAAGTAATTGTTTATTGAAGCGATTGATCGAGCATTACAAATTTAATTCTTTGAAGGAAAAGGTTTTCACTTTTCACTAAGTTTTTGCTCTTTGATAAGTTCGACAGAAAGTCAGACAACCAAGAAATTAAAAAAATTTTTTAAGTTAAAAAAGTGTAGCTTTAAAATAATTTTGGCTCTATTCTAGTTTATGCGTCCCAATAAATTTTTATGCATCTCATCAAAAAATATATATTTAATATGAAAAAATCGTTTATGCCTTAGGCTTAAGCCTAAGGTCTAAGCCTAAAAGTTTGGTATGCATTCCATCAATTTTTTGGCCTAGGCCTTAGACCTAGACTTTATGCTTAAGCCTAAAGCCTAAGTCTAAGTCCCACTCCCGTTCCATCAATTTTTCAGGCTTAGGCCTTGGGCATAGGCCTAGACCTAGGCCTTAGACTTTATGCTTAAGCCTAAGCCTTAGATTTTAGGCTTAAAGGACCAATCCAGTAATTTACAATTATATGAAAAAATAATATATTCGAAAAGACCATGAAAAATGGAGCATTTTTTGTTTTTACGGCATGTTCTAAATCATTGTAGTTTTTAAGATAATTACGTTTGAAATTTTGAATTTGTATACAAGCTCTTCGTTGTAATACACAAACTTTTTTGAATTTTTTGCGGAAAAATCGATTTTTGCATCAATTTTTAAATTTTCATAAAATGAACATTGTAGCAATTTTTTATAGCTAAATGAGACGAACAAAGTGACACGAAAATTATCCAATTTGAGCATTGTTTTGGGTTATTACAACGAAAATTCTGATTCATGTTTTCGTTTAATAACTCAAAACAACGTTCAAATTGGATAATTTTGGTGCCATTTTGTTCGTTTCATTTAACTATACAAATTGCTACAATGTTCATTTTATGAAAATTTTAAAAATTGATTTTTCCACAAACAATTCAAAAAAGTTTGTGTGTTACAACAAAGAGCTTGTAACAAATTTAAAATTTCAAACGCAATTATCTCGAAAACTACAACGGTTCAAAACATGCCGTAAAAATAAAAAATGGTCCATTTTTCATGATCTTCCCGAAAATATTATTTTTCATATGATTGTAACTTACTGGACTGGTCCTTTAAGCCTGAGGACTATTTAATTTGAGAATATATCTGTTCTGTTAGTGTTTTCTTGAATTAATTAACAATGCTTATTCCTTACGATTCCAGTAAAGCATTACATGAAGCATTGGAATTCACTCGAGAATTTCCAACTTTTATGTTAGCGCACTATTCTATAGAAACCGAAATTTTGGGCCGATTTCCAGAATCAAAAAACCATGTGTTCTTCTATTCCGATAGTTGCTGTGACAAATTATGGCTTATAATCAAGCAAAATTTGGTGTACAAACTGTAGGTTTGGCTGTGGACCAAACTCCTAATTTTTGTGTGCTTACCCATTCCTGGGGTCGATTGTAAAAATGAATGAAAAAGTTGACAAGTGGGCACTTCATAAGTGATTAGTAACAAGTTCACTAAAAAACCGACACGTTTGTCACTTGTCAAAAAAAGTGATTAAGCTAAGAGAGCTTAATCACTTTTTTTTGACAAGTGACAAGCTTGTCGGTTTTTTAGTGAACTTGTCACCTATCAAGTGCCCACTTGTCAACTTTTTCATTCATTTTTGCTCACTTGTCAGTTGACAATAATCAAGTACAACAATCGACCTGGACAACCCCTCTACCCAGAAATATGACAAATTCCCAAAAATCCTTCTATTGTTAAAAGTGGGTTTTTAAAATATTTTTTACCATCCTCCATTTTATATTTGAGGGGATTGATCTTTTTCAAATGGTTTTATAAATTCATTTGTTTAGAGACCATATGATTTTTTGCTGCGATCCTTATGCAAATTTTGATTTAAAAGAAGTCTTCGAAATGTTCGATGAATTAGATAAAAGATTCGATGGATATTTTAAAGAAATAGATGGACCTATTTTTGAAGGTCCGGAAAATATTTATCAATTGGTAAAGATTTTAGAAAAATTTACCAAAAATCGATGATTTTGGAGACTAAAAATTAAATTTTGTAGTACGAAAAATGGCTAACGACAAGATATCCGAATGTAAAATTGGATGTATATACAGGACATTTTTATTATATGACTACTGAGCAGCAACACAAGTTGTTGGCACACGAAATCCAGCTCCCCGAAGGCTATATTTTTGCGCAATTTGAAATGAAGGATTTAGAATCGATAACATTTAGTCGGCCAACTGGTGGTGCAGATGATTTGGAACAAGATAGGTAAGTGGAGGTCGCTTGCTTACCCTAATCCTGCCCCTTTCACTTTCTATTCCATATCTATGTCCCTGTTCTTATCCCTGTGTTGTCTTGCCTAGCCCAACCTAGCCTATCCTGACTGCCTAGATTGACTACTTGATCTGACTGCCGTGCCTGACCTTCTAGCTTGACTGCCTCCTATACAATTTTAGAGCCGTGCTTTCACAACTGCCCTATTCTCTAATTAAAAAAGACGGTCAAGTTGTCGCTTTTGAGATGGGAAATCCAAGTGGATACTTGCGCGCGCATTTTGTTCTACCAAAACATCGAGGCAAAGGACTAGGTAATGCCGTGGAATGGGATATATCAAAGAAATGTATTATGTAAATGCTCAAATTTTTGATAAAGCAAGCTCATAAGTTTAGGCTAGGTATTGTGCCAAATAAATGTGTGGATGAGCATAATACTAATGTGTTAGCAGCGGCTGATCGCTCGCCATTTTGGACTAGGTGGAATGATGTGGATGGCAAGCCAATTAGGAAAAACTTTGTATTGCACTCGAATAATAATATATAGATGAACAGGCGGAGAATCCTCTTCGTGTGTGCGGTAGTTATGATTTTTAATATTTTTATTTAATATTAGCATAAAAAGAAAAATGAATAAACTTTGTTCAAAATATTTCAGTCACACATTACACAATGACGTTGAGCAAGAACATTTTTGAGCGCTTTGAACGTCGATGCACTAAAAACTTTTTTATCTAGACTTGTTATAATTCATCCAAACTGACCTCATCCGGCAATGCTCTATCGGCACAGCCGCGAGTTACCATACCATCTAAAAAGTTATGAGGATGTGTGGTCCAATTTACCTGGCTCTGCAATTTTCCCGCACGAAAACGGACACATCATTTTGAGCCAATCATTTTGGGTTGTCCCGCGGCAATTACCTCCATTAGACACTGGGTTCGTATCGTCACAGCCATAACAAATGACTTTAAAAAAAGTTAAAATAAGGGTTGATGTATGACCATACCTGGGCAAGGGGTGCGATTGCACCCACCTCCGTCGCGAAAATTTTTTTTCTTAAAAATGCAATTTTTTGGTCGATAGATCAATGGTGCGAAGCTACCATCTGAGGGATTATGACTGAACGCCTCTAAGTCAGAATTCCGCCTAGTCAATGTAACAGTATTTTTGCTCCCCGGTGTCGGGAGGCGCTTTAGCATCGCTTGCGGTGCAGCATATGCCCCAGTATCTGGCCTGGTCGAGTAGCCTAATCGTTGCTCGATTGCCAAAGCCATATCACTATAGTGAAACGTGGGGGGTGCAAGATCACTTGTAAACGACATGATTACTGGTCAAGGGGTTGTATTCGGTAGAGCAATGTATGCTGCGATCCGTTGAGACTTAGCCTCTGATTGGATTTGTTTTTTTTACAAATTTTTTTAGTGTTTAATTTGATGGTTTAACCTTTGCTTTTGGCCAAGACCTTCTGAGTGTTCAGAAGGTCTTTTTTAGCCTATTTTTTACCTTTTTGATCCCCCGAAATTTTGAGCATGATCTCCCTCTCCCCTATTCCTCTAGGAATTTTGGTCGATTGCACCCTCTTGCCCAGGTATGGGGGGAGGGATTTTTCTCCTAATAACTAAAAACTTACTGTAAGCATTACCCTTAACGAAAAACACTCCCAAAATGATTAGGAAATATAAATAATTGACTTTCATTTTATAATGTTTATTTTCCAAACAAATCCTTGAGAGAAAATCAAGCCTATTAGTTGAAAGGCAGCTGATCTATGCATATATAAATTGCCGCAAAAGAAAACAGATCAACACAGCTATACATCATTTTGCTGAAGATTTCCACTTGTTTTGATGTCCTTGGGATTGTTGATTCCGATTGTTTATCGAAGAGTGCAAAAAATAAATTGATTTTTTGTTGCAAATAACGTAAAATTAAACAATTATATTCATCCAAATATCCCCTACACAGCAGACCAACGTGCGCAACAAGTGGTGAAAACCTCAAAAAGTGTTCATGTTTTCCTGACGACGCTTCCCCAACGTTTCCCTGGCCCTGAATCAGGGAAGCGGAGTGTGTGTATTGAAGCGAAAATCGAAAATTTTTAGATTTTCTGCCTGAAGATGACTTCCTGGGGGTAAATTTAACTTTTGTAAAATTTCTTTTTTCTCCTCATAAATTCGACAATTTAAAATCGAATCATTTTATTATCGAAATTCGGTAACAGAATAATTTCAGACTAATTGAGTTGCCTGATTTGCAATCAATATGTATATTGACACGAATGTGGCGAAAGTTATAGTTTTTTCGCAACGTAGCGAAAGTTATAGTGCCCAAAATCTCGATTGTTTTTTAACTGCCACGCTCTTATATGCTGTTCACAGTTCACTTGTAAAAACATGTTTAAATTTTGCAAAATGTCATTTTACTTAACACAATTTTGATTGACAGGTCGAACTCAGATTGTAGTTCGAACTGTAGTTTATGTCAAA
>JAQGBS010002758.1:0-12560 GCA_034698545.1 Acrobeloides obliquus | reverse complement strand
CGGATATTCGTGGTTTTACACAAATTTCGTCCACGTCGACTCCATTTCAAGTTGTAAACTTTTTAAACGAGATGTTTTCTGGTTTTGATGCTATTATTGCAAAACATGATGCATATAAGGTTAGTTTAAAAAAATAAATAGAGGCAAAAGTCATGCTCAATCAGAGCAATAGCCAGGGGCCAGTTTTTGTAATTTTCGGAGTAGTTTGGACTAAAAACGTTTCACCTGTGGCGCTACTTTTTTCAAATTAAGGTGCGTTTCACGAGAACGTACACGTTAAAATTTTGTCACTCGTGTATGTGTACTACACGTAGTACACTTGTACTGCACGTATACGTTACAATTTTGCCACTCATGTACGTGTACTACACGTATTACACGTGTAATACACGCAGTACACTTGTACTACACGTACATGTTACAATTTTGTCACTCATGTACGTGTACTATACGTATTACACTTGTACTATACGTACACGTTTACGTGTACTACATGTATTACACGTGTACTACACATAGTACACTTATACTACACGTACACGTTAAAATTTTACCATACGTGTACGTGTACTACAAGTAGTACACGTAAATTACACGTATTACACGTGTACTACACGTTAAAATTTTGCCACTCGTGTAAGTGTACTACACGTACACACCCCATTAAACGTGTACTACATATTTGAAACGTACTCGTTGAAACTATTATTACACGTTCGAGTTTAATAAATTAAACATGTAGACGTACACGATTGGTGGGGCGCAAATGTGTACGTGTACTACACGTACACGTTAAATTTTTGCCATTCGTGTAGTACATGTACACGAACGAATCATGTACTACAATTGAAAGTCAATATTCAGTCTTATAAACAATTGATTTAGGTCGAAACAATTGGTGATGCTTATATGATTGCTTCTGGTTTACCCAGAGAAAATGGAAATGCTCATGTCATGCATATTGCTGAAGTAGCACTCAAAATGAGAGCCGTATGTTTTCCAATAAATTACAAAATTTTATATAATCTTATAGTTTATTTCTAATTTTAAACTAGCGCATCGACCCGAAGATTTTCTTATGGTTCGTATTGGATTTCATAGTGGCTCTGTTGCAGCTGGAGGTATAAATTTTTTTAAATTATTTATCGAAATTAATTATAGTTGTTGGTCTCACTGCGCCTCGTTATTGTCTCTTCGGGGAAACTGTTCATATGGCCTCCAGAATGGAAAGCTATGGTGTGCCTAACAAAATACAGGTGTCAACTTTTTAAAAAATTTTTTTATATGATAACGGTAATAATTTTAGATGAGTAAATCCTCCTACAGCTTTATTCATTGCTATTATCCGCAATATATTGTTGAATATCGAGACAAAATTGAAATAAAGGTTTATTTTGAATATTTATTTAAAGAAGATTTTTTAAAATTGAGACCGAAAATTGAAAAAATTTGCATATTTTGAAAATACATTACAGCTAAACCCTGAAGTCGTCGGATTTTGAAATTGCATAAAAATATTGATACTTTCTTCATAAGTATCAAAATCAAACCGCATCGAAAAACTCTTTCTGAAAAAGGAAAAAAATAAATTATTCTTCTTAAAACTCCAATGGTCCATTTTTTAAACAACCTAATAGTGTTTTAATTTCTAAATTAGAAAAAAACTAATTATATTTTTAGGGAAAAGGAAAATTTGACACATGGTTTCTCGAAGGAAAGAATGAATGTGATACTTGGGCTCTTGGTGGAGCATCTCGAAAATAAAAATAACTTTTAATATTAATAAACGCATGTTGTAAATAAGATAAATAGTAAACAGGATCAGCGTCGTGAAAAAGGATGAGAAAAATTTTCTGGTGGCGCTAAATCGAGTTTTAAGAGGAAGCGCTAAATCGAGGTTTCACTGTAATACAATTAGGCGAATTTCAAAAAATGGCAGGCCTGGTTTTACATTGTGTTTTTACGAAAATGTGGCAACTTATGTGCTTTTTACATGTAAACACGGTGAAAACCGTGTGGAAAACACCGCGCCTTTACACTTAATCTTTTATTTTTTAAATTTTTTCAAAAAAATTATACAAGGTGGGCCATAAAAAATGCATGTTTTGTAATTTTATGCTTGCAGTAACATTCATTTTGCCGTATTACCTAATTCCTTTTTTAAATCGTTTGATTGTCTACGTCTTCAAAAAAAGAATTAGGTAAAAAGATGCCATTTTGCCCGAGAAAATGCCATTCTCCTAAAAACATAAAATTGCAAAAAATATACTTTTTTACGACCCCTCTATACAAGTATTTATATTTCATAACCGAACCATATTCTCAATTCTTCTACAAAAATAAACGTTAAAGCAGTATGCGGAGTAGCTCTTAGCCAAGCAGGTAGAAAGCCACGATAAAACTCAAATACTCCATGTTTAGCAGTACCACAGCAACAATCTAGCAATCCATGATATTGTCCGGGTGTGGCATTCATTAGTCTAGTTTTGATCACGTCTAGAGGGTGTACAAGCAAAGTTGTTGCAAAAGCTGCATAGCAAGAGGCGCATAAATGCAATAATACATAATTATGCACAATATTATGTAAAATTAAAGTTTCTTTTGTTTGGTCATAAACTGATAGAGTACCAACGCTCATAAGGAGGCCTCGGGAAGATGCCATAGAAGCACCGCTAGAAAGTTCAGGATATATAAAAAACATAAGAATTTTTAGTACGACTTCGGATTAACGATCGCAAATGACAGAGGTCTGATCGGAATTTTTTTTAAATCAAGCATTTTAGGAGTATTTTTATGCGAGAAATCGATTGCGAGCATTCCCGAAGCGTGAAAACGAATACTTTTCGTAAAAATGAGCCTTTTATACTGCAATCAGGCAAAAACAGCTTTCACGCTTTGTCGATGTGCACCATAAAAATTGAAAAAATCACATGCTTATGAAGATAAAAAAAGCTCTTTTTTACGAAAAGGCTTATTTCCACGCTTCAGGAATGCGCGAAATCGATTTCTCGCATAAAAATACCCCTAAAATGCTTGATTTTGAAAAAAACTCCAACTCCAGGACCCTGTCATTTGTGATCGTTAATCAGAAGTAGTACTGATTTGTTTCAAAAAATTTTTTTCGATTTTTGCCTTGGTCCCCCCCTCTTTGGTTTAAAAAGTTGTAAACAACTTACTGAAATAACGATAAGGCACCTTCCGACTTTACGATTTTTGCCACACCATCAAAAGCATGATTATAATTTCGTCTTTCTTGAATGGGCAATTTTATGTCGTATTGCATTCGCACATTTACAACATCTGCTGGTGTTCCAACGAATCCAGCAATTGCACCAGAAATACCAGCTAGCGCAGCCTAAACGTTTAATTTTAGTTGTTCTGGTTGATTTTCAAAAAATAGCACTCCAGTGGCATAGGAAAGGGGTTGGACAAATGGGATAAGACCCAACTCAAATTAATCACGTGATCGACTTTATCTTAAAAATATTTTCATGTTTTTTGAATAAGTTTGAGTATTGAAGAGAAAACCTGAATTTTTTCCTTAAGGAATTTTTGAAAAATAACAACACCATTTTGTAGAGCGCATCGAAAAGTCCTGTATTTTTTACTGTGTGATTTTGTGCTTTTTGTACATAAATATTCCAAAAATACCTTATCATAAAAAGTCAAAGGCTTGCCCTCATCCATATGTACATGTTTCTTAAAAATATCATACAAAGCAGATCTGGTTGTAGCATAAGTTAGTTGACGTAATAATGAAGCAGAGATTCCATTATACAACCCCCTTATACCATCCTCATGAGCGATTTTTACCACAATTTTATACAAATTGCCCTGAGATTTTTTATTAGAAGTGTGGGTTTCTTGATAAACTTTTAAAAGATCTAGTGGATGAGTAAAGCATGCAGCGGCTGCTGAAGCAATCCCACCAAAATACCATTTACTTAGGCGTTTTTCATTTGACTCGAGTGATGAAAGAGTTAGAAAATGATAGACATAATCTTCTGTTGCCTTATCGATTAAATTTGGCTGACTAGAAACAAAATAAGCTCGGAAAAGCATAATTTCAATAAATAATTTTCTTTAAATATTTACAGAAAATAAAATAAAAGAAAATTTAAAACTCAATCCTGAAATAAAGGAGTTTGAGTCTCATGCCCACATTTTCCTTTATTGATTGTGCAGACAACTAGAAATGGTCGTTCTTTGATACGAATGAATGAATTCCGCGTTTAATACGTCATTGTACTTAGATGATTTTTTTGTCCTCTTTATATATTAGAGTACCAATGATGATTTTATGGTTCAACGGCGGTTATATATTTGTTTAGATAAACAGAACCGGAAGATCGAGTGCCTTCAGTACTCAAGGGATCGGCCTTCAGCCTCGCTTGATGCCAAAGACTATCCAATTTTTCGTTTTTCCAAATAAATCGATTTTTTCGAAAAAAGAACATTTATTGAAAAATATTTCGGTGGGGATCGAACCTGCCCCTTTCTGACCGCAAAGCTAACGCTTTACCAACTGCGCCATGAAGGCAGATCAACAACGGGTTTTCATTTCTGATCAAATACCTAAATTAAAAAGGTAAAAATAAAAAATTGAATTTTTAATTTTTTTCAGATGTGGTACCCCCATGATTTTAGTTTCATTTTTCTTCTCTCGCCGAGCTCTTTTCAGAAACCTAATCCGTAAAGGGATCAGGCTTAAGGTTACGAAATTTGTTCGTACAGACAGACAAACAGACAAGCGCACATTTCTCGTTTAATATTTTTTATAGTATTTACGGTAAACAAAAATCCTAAATAAATACATCACTGTTCAACCATCCCAATTAACCGGGGTTCCGGATTTGTACAATGCAGCTCAAAAGCAAGAAATATTTTGGAGCTAGTTCGGATGAGGAAGTGCACTTAACGTGATGTCAAAGTTCGAAGTAAAAAATCCAAAATTTTTACAAAAACACACCCTCTAGAGGTAAAAAAATCACCGCTCTTCGAACTCATCATCGGACATTTTAACTTATTTATCAAATCGTGCAGCGTCATATCACGCAGTTCCTCAAGCGGGTTTGCCATTTTCAGTGCTTAAAGGGGAGGGGTGCGGTTTGAGGTCACTTCGCGAAAAGTGGGTCTCAAATAGGGAAGAATAGAAAATTTAAGAAATTTTTTTAACAAGTGACCCCTTAGGGGTAATTTTATGCGGGAAATCGATTGCGTGCACTGTGCACTCCTGAACCTTAAAAATGCTTTCTTGACCCTGATTCAAGGAAGAAATCGGTGTATTGAAGCGAAAATAAAATATTTTCGGATTTTTATGAGAAAACCGTCGATTCTTAGGTTTTTCTAGGCGGGGAATCGATTGTGCTCACTCTCGTACCGTGAAAATGCTCCCTGATTTAGGGAAAAAACTAAAAAATCGCACTTTTAGATTTACGCTTAAAAACACCCATTCTTTCCCTGAATCAGGATCAAGGAAGCGTTTTCAAGGTATATGATTCTTTGAATAATTATGACTCTTTTTCTCTTCAAATACCCCTATCTCGGCAAAGATGAAAGATTTTTTAATAATTTTTTAGTAAAATATTCATCATACAATTATATATCTAAAATATTGTCGCTCGTATAAATATGAATTTTTAGAGATGCTGTTAAATCGAGGTTCGACTATACATTACACATCTTTGCACATTTTAATTTGCAAATTTATGTTTAGAAATATGTTGCCATTTTATTTTAAAAAATTCAGTTGAAGTCAGTTTGACAAAATCTTGTTAAAGAAAGGGGTGAAATTCATAACAGGATCTCCGGACGTAAATTTTTGACAAAAATCAATTTTTTAACCCCCTAAATGAATTTTTCGGAAAAAGTGATGTTCTACAAAGTTGTTCCCCGTAAAAATCTGAACAACTTTGTAGAATATCACTTTTTCCGAAAAATTCATTTAGGGGGTTAAAAAATTGGTTTTTGTCAAAAATTAACGTCCAGAGATCCTGCTATGAATTTCATCCCTCCTTTAATACAAACACTGCGTGCAACCAAAACTCGTTTCTTTAAATCATATTGCTGGGAAGGCAGACAAGGAAATAGGACTCAGCCAGACGAGCGAATATGCACGAACCACGAACGAAGTGTTCTGTCCAATCGTGCACCCAAGTCACGTGAAGATTTTCGAGAGCTATTAATTCCTCCTTTTCATAAAAATTAGCCAGAAATAAAGTTTGACTTTACTTTTTTGGATTTTGACGTGATTTGTTTTTCAAAAAAATTTTTTAGCTTTTTCCCTTTGGAAATGGCCTCTCTAGGGTAACTTTATGCGGGAAATCGTTTGCGCGCATTGACAAAACATGAAAACAAGTTTTTTCGGAAAATGAGCCGTATATACTTCATAAGCATGTGATTCTTGTTAAAAATGTGGCCCTAAAGAATCACATGCTTATGAAATAGCCCATTTTCCGAAAAAACTCATTTTCATGTTTTGTCAATGCGCACAACCGATTTTCCGCATAAAGTTACCCCTAGAGAGATCATTTCCAAAGAAAAAAGGCTAAAAAAATCACGTTTTATGAGATCGCTAATCCTTAGTAGTACCAAATTTTTTCATCATTTTTGTACTATCGATTGACGCATAAAATTCGCTGTCATCTTTTTTTCCAATCTTTCGAATAGTTTTTCGTGCTTCCAATGAGAAGTTTGGTTTGCTCTCTCCTTTTTTGCGATGATATTCTTAAACATGTTATGTACGAAAAATAGGGAAGGTTTATAATTTTGAATAAATTTTGTATAGTATGTAAAATATGTTTGTTGTTTAACATATCTGCCAGACATAAAGATAAGCTCACCCATTTTTTAGGGTTCCCGGCACTAGAGAAAGATCGATCGAAAATTTTCTAAAACGAAAGCCTAAAACAATATTTTATTTTATTTTTCTAAAACCAAAGCCTAAAACGATATTTTAGCGGGAAAATTCGTATCACACGTAAAAAATAAAAATGTTGCTCTGAACTCTCAAAGACACCACTTTTTCAGGTGAACGGAGCCGCCACTTGGAGTCACCACTCGGAGATTCGCAGGAGGCGCTCGGTCCCAGGTTCTGATTTTTTTAGCCCCTGATACCCCCCCCCCTTCCCCTCCCAGAGGAGGGGCTATTAGGGGTTAAAAAATCGAATTTTAAAAATTTTTTCTAAATCAGCTGATTTTTTGTATTGCG
Source organism: Acrobeloides obliquus (assembly GCA_034698545.1). NCBI lineage: Eukaryota > Metazoa > Nematoda > Chromadorea > Rhabditida > Cephalobidae > Acrobeloides > Acrobeloides obliquus. The sequence goes on along the minus strand of JAQGBS010002758.1, from coordinate 5,350 downwards.
ATTGAACAAAAAAGTATGATTTAGCACTAGCAATGTTAAAAAGACAATCAAAAGTCAATGAGTCCGTAATTTTTGGCGCACCCTGTACTATTTAAAATGTGGTCGCTCGTATAAATCTGATTTAACCTCAATTTTGTCGAATTTTTAGAGATGCTGTTAAATCGTTACAAATTTTAATTTGCAAATTTATGTTTAGAAATTGGTTACCATTTTATTAAAAAATTCAGCTCAAGTCAGTTTAACAAAATCTAGTTAAAACGAACTTTTCGAGAAAACCGAGCTTTGGGTGTCACAACAATTTTGTAAGGATACTCATTTTGATAATGAATTTTCTCGTTTTCTAGAAAAATTCGTTTTAAATATCCTTTAGCAAAGTTGTAGAGTTTGACTTCTTCTACAATGTTCTTAAAGGTTACTTTTGATGAAAAGCGATAGAAAAATGAGAAAATCGAACAAAAAAGCAATAACCCTTAAAAAATTTGTGACACGTTTTGTGACATAAAGCTCTGTTTTCTTTAAAAAAATGTTTTAATATAAACACTGTATGCAACCAAAACCCATTTTTCGTGCAGACAAGGAAAGGGGACTCAGCCAGACGTACGAATATGCACCTACCACAAACAAAGTGTAATATTCAATCGTGCACCCAAGTCATGTGAAGGTTTTCAAGAGCTATTAATTCTTCATTTCCATAAGAATTATCCGGAAATAAAATTTGCAAGACTTTACTTTTTTTCTATTTTTAGTATACAAATGTTTTTAAAATTTGTAAATAAGAGCAAAATTTTATGATTATTAAAAGTTCGCAAAAAACTAATTGAATCCTTATATATAAAGCTTGTTGTGTGTTCGTTTGTGTGTACAGGCGATTTTTTTATGATGAACTCCAAATCGTTACCAACCTATACCACGATGTAGAGGGTGGTAAGAGGAGCAAAATGAGAGGTCGATCATGGGTCCTACGGTTAATTTTTCACAGGGGTACCCCCTTTTCCTTATATAATTTATGGCATCCTTGCGTGGACCGAGCTCGGTTTCGGTTCTAATTATTATAAGATAAAAAAATAAAGTGCTATTTTTCTTACAAGTTTAGATTTTTTTCTTCATTTTATACATCACATTTGTACTATCGATTGACGCGCGAAATTCGCTGTCATCTTTTTTCTAATCTTTCGAATGGTCACTAGTTTTTCGTGCTTCCATTGAGAAGTTTTGTCTGCTCTCTTCTTTTTTTGCGATGATATTTTTAATTATGTTGTGTACGAAAAATAGGGAGGGTTTATAATTTTAAATAAATTTTGTATAGTATGAAAAATATGTTTGCTGTTTAACATACACTGTCAGACATAAAGATAAGCTCACCCATTTTTTTAGGGTTCCCGGCACTAGAGAAAGATCGATCGAAAATTTCATAAAACGTTAAGCCAAAGCCTAAAACGATAGTTTAGCAGAAAAAATGTAAAAAATAAAATTTTGCTCGGAACTCTCAAAAACACCATTTTTTCAAGTGGACATAAATATAAGTTCATCAACAAAACGTAGCGCAAAAGTTTTGACTCGATTTCTTTTTTTAGAATATTATCGGGGAACCGAGAGCTAACGCATTCGAAGGGGGAGGGAGAAAGAGGTGAGTCGGTGGCCGAACGATAACTCCAAGCAGCGGCTCCGAGCGGCGTTTCCCAGCGATCCCTTTATACCTTCAGGTACTAATAGTGATTCGACGATTCGTCAAGAGAAACTGTCTCCTTATATACCTTAATACCCTCCATCGTGTCAATCTAATATGGGAATTTTGAATATTAAACGTGTATAGTAGTACAAATTCATAGCACCTACAGGTACTATACACATTAAACGCGTTATGTCTGCGTGTATGTGCTATCTCCGCCACTATAAGTCCAATTCTGTCACAGCCTATACCAATCGATGGGGCTCGAGGAGAGTAGAAAAATGACTCCGAGATCATGGGTGTATCCCTCAAGGAAAATTTTTTAGCCCCTTATCTTGTTTTACTTAATGTGAGAAAAATTAAAGACCTTGACCCTTTAAAAAGAAAAAATTGGAAAACAATTAAGACTACACTTAAATATAAACTTCTCGTTCAATTTAAAAACAATTTTATTATCCTAGTATCAATCAGATTTCAAATTTTTTTATTGTCGTTTATAACAGATACTCGCGAGATCCTGTTTGAATATCTTTATTGAAAACTATTTCAGGAAAAATGACCCCATCAAAATGTGATGCAGACATAATTTTCTTAGACGAAACTGATGACTCTCCAAATATGCGTGGAAGATCACAAACCTGGTCATTTACAAAACTACCAAAACGTATAGCTAAAGAGCCTATTGTTAAAGAAAAAAGTGTTGAAGACATTTTCAATGAGCTTCTGGAAAGCGCAAATGAATTTATGGAAGAGCCGGAAGACCTGTTTGGTTTTCGATACGAAGATCTTAGGTACATATTCATAGGTGAAAAGGGTCAAAATATTGACTCCTCTCCAACGACCTATCGCTAACGAAATTTGAATATGAAGAAAAAAGTTCAGCCATAACAAAAAAGCCGCAAGGAATTATGCGCCAATCCAATATAAAGAAATTTGCATAAATTCGACATAACTTTTTTCTAGACATACAAATTTCATCCGCTATAGATCATTTCAACCCCAAATTTTATAGGAAACAACTTTGTAGAACATTACTTTCTCCAAAAAATTCGTTGGGAAAGTAAAAATTTTGATTTTTTGATTCAAAACCAAAATTTGCATAAAATGGCTATAACTTTTTTTCTTGACATTCAATTTTCTTCAGTGATAGTTCATTTTCATCCCAAATTTTATGGTGAACAACTTTATAAAACATTAGTTTAACTGAATACTTCTCACTGTCGAGTTTGGAGCTCGACTGATAAGGGGGCGCGGGTTTATTTGAGCCACCCTGTAATGTGCGTAATTTTTTATTTTAAACTTTTTAATTTTAGTGACATAGAAGAAGGTGTACAAAAATGTTTTAATTTGGATGACTTTGATAAAACGAGTCCAGGAAGTGTAAATCAAAGAAGCCCAGTAGAACATAAAAAGAAAACAGATCTAGCGAAAATATGCGGATTCCAATCGTATCATCATATTATTGAGAAGGCTATACATTGCTCACCAGATAAAATGCTTACACTAAATCAAAGTAATCATATTTTTATACAGCATGGATTAACCCCCCCCCCGTCTCGGGATTTTTGATTTTTCGAGTTTTTTCAAACAATTCATGAAAAATGGAGCATTTTTTGTTTTTACGGTACTCTCCAAATTGTTGCAGTTTTTGAGATATTTGCGTTTAAAATTTGAATTTATGATCATGTTTTCGTTGTAATAAACAAATTTTTTCAAATTTTTTGCATACAAATTGACATTTTTTGCTCAAAAATGAAAAAGTAAATATTTGTTAATCGCAAGCAATTCATAGTTTACCAGTAAAGAGAGATATTTGACGATTTTATTGAAAAAAATTCAAAAAAGTTTGCTTATTACAACGAAAACATGATCACAAATTCAAATTTCAAACGCAAATATCTCAAAAACTACAACAATTTGGAGGGTACCGTAAAAACAAAAAAATCTTCATTTTTCATGATCTTTCCGAAAATATAATTTTTTCATAGTGTTTTTTCCTAGTGTCCTGGTCTTTAAGAATTTTCTCCATAAACATATGTTTTATCGTTAGTAAATTGTATAAATTTTAGTATACAGTTGGATCGAAGAAAACATTCCATATTTCCGTTCATTAACCGAATCGAAAAATTCGAAAGGCTGGAAGGTAAATCTCTTTTTATCTAAAATTTCTATAAAAACTGTTTCATGGAGAACTCTGTGCGGCATAACTTGTCATTGCATAAACAATTCTACCGAGTTTTAAGAGAAGGCCAGCGAGCTTGCTTATGGGCTTGTGACATGAATCGGATCAGAAATGAAAAAGTGGCAAAATTGCGAAAAATTTCTCACCAACCTCAACAGGCTGAACATTCCATTCCAACATTCCGTCCTCGTTCTAAAACTGAACCTACTGCCATGATTAGAGTAAGATTACAGTGTGAACAAAGAACCGTACTTTTGCGTTTTTTTTAGCGAAAATTTTTCAAAAATTACCTATAAGGGGTATTTTCATGAGAGAAATCGATTGTGCGCATGAAAATACTCCTTATAGATGATCTTTGAAAATTTTTCACCAAAAAAACGCAAAAGTACGATTTTTTTTTTTTGGCTCACCCTGTAAAAAATGTTTGGGTTATTAAACATTTTTAGCCTACAATCAAAAATTTGAGAAGTCCAAATGAGGAAAATATTGTGAAGCCAATTTATAATTCTCTATCTTCACGCTTTGAAGCTATCGAAGCGAAAAAGAAACAAGCATGTCTTGAAAATGTACACTGGGCGCATGATCTTTCTTTAACAGAGCAATGTCGAAAGTAAGGCATTTTACACTGGTAATCCTCTCCCGGAGTCGTAATTAAGAAATGTAATTTTTTTCCCAAAATGCGATAAATGTTTTGGAGCTACTTTGGCTCTTATACCACCCTGTATAATTTTTTCAAGCGTTTTTCTGAGTACCCTGATCCTTTAAAAATATCGAAACCGAAAAATAGCAGAAACATGATTTTTTTAGGTTTTTATAGTTAAAAATGCATTTTTAGCTCAAACTCTTACACTAACGTGTCAAATGGTGACCCATTTAACACTTTTAATGATTTCAACAGACAAACATTAACTGACTCAAATCATGATGTTTCCAGTGCCCCACAAATGGCTTTTACAACTTTTCAAAACACATCCTTAAACAATAGTTCCATTATGACTCCCATTCAAGATATTTCAACAAGCTTCATTCCAAGTAATAATCGATTCTTATATTATCGGCAAAAGCTAGACAAATTTTATTTGGATGGGGTAGGAGAATCTATCACAAAAAATTTTTTACGACGTTTTTTAGTCGCCGCGCTCCGTAGTAAATTTTTTTGTTAATATCCACTGTAAGCAAAAAATTAATGGCACAGATGAACTTTTGGGCTGAAAATGATCAAAAAATAACAATTTTTGATTAAAAATTGCCAATTTTTAGCATGTTTGTTGAATAAGAAAATTTGCAAAAAATTGAAAATTTGGTCAATTTTGGACAAACATCATAATGAGGGATCAAAAGAATTAAAAGTTCTTTTTTCACAATGTTTTGGCAAAAATAATCGGGGAGGGAAGAGGATTATTTGAAAATTTTTTTTTAAAGTTTCAGACCACCCGAGCATTTCATACCCGTTCATGACATTAGATGATCAAGCAATTATTGAGCACGAAAAGCACTTG
>JAQGBS010002757.1:0-12562 GCA_034698545.1 Acrobeloides obliquus | reverse complement strand
ACTCGTTGTAGTAAATTTGTTAAGTTTGGACTCGTTGTAATAAAATTTTTTGTTGTTTGTTGTTATTGTTTTTTGTATTACAAATAAAATAAATAAAAAAATACAGGGCTACGGAAAATTGACAATAAGTTGATACTTGTTGTCACAAAAAAATCCTCCAAAATTGACAACAAGTTGATGCTAGCCGAATCATTAAAAATGACTAATTGAATTGGCACTAAAGTATGGAGTATTGTCGAGTCTCGATTTAGTGGCCCCCACGGGGGTAAAATTCTCCAAAGATCGAGGTTAAATCGAATTTCTTCGGGTGACCACATTTTGGATAGCTAATTGTATGAGGGATATTTTGTAAAAAAAATTATTGAAAAATCTTTTATTTTCGCCGAGTTATGGCCATTTGAAGTGGATGTCAATTTTTATCTATTTTTTAACATTTTTATCATTTTATTCAAAAATCCGCCAAAAATCGAGAACAGGTAGGATTTTTTCGGGCAATAGCATTTTTGAAAATTAGGAGCATTCGGAATTTTAAAAAAAGAATTAGTGAAAAAGCCTTCGATCTCGCGGAGATATGATTTTTTGAAAAATTATGACCTTTTTAATCTTCAAAATAGGCAAAAAGGCCATATCTCGGCGAAAATAAAAGATTTTTCAATAATTTTTTTACAAAATATTCCCTTTAAGCTAATCGTAAAAATCCGAGATTGTCAGAGCTTATGGTTTTCTTATGAGCCCAAGCTACCTTAAGTGTTGATAGGCGCTCCATCTTATGCCTTAGAAAGAGTTAGGCAAAAAACAAAATAATCTTTTTTTGTTTGCGCTTTTCCTACAAGCAACAAGGATCAAAAAGTAAATATCTACAATATTTTCTGAAACATTAATTTTTCACCTTTCGATAAAAACAATTTACCCCATGCGCCCTTGTAAGAGAATAGTTTCAAGCATATAGACTAATTTGGCATAGCCGATAAATCCACCTGTTTATTTCTTGATACTTTATCTTAACAAATAAGTAAAATTACTAAGCTTTCATAAAATTATTTTGCCTTTTTTAACATGTTGTATGAAAATCTAACCCTGCAATCGATGGAAAATCTTAATTTCAACCAAATTTATGCAACCTTTATGCATATCTCAAGTGTTATCACCACTTTTCTTTATGCCATTATGATGTTTACCATAATTTATAAGTCAAATAAAGACATGGAGCTATTCAGGAACATAATAGGTCTACAAATTTCTTGTTCATATGCATTTGATTTAGCATTGAATTCTTTTCAATTGGTGCCATTGATGCCATTTTATGTAAGCATTCAATTTTTTTTCAAACTGCTCAAAATCAGGAAAAATAGAAGAATATGTAGTAGCAAATTGCTTAATTCTTTTTGTTAATGCCCCAATGAGAGGGGGAATGAATTTCTACGAGAGTAATCGAATGTGCCATTGAAAAATCTTGGAAACGCTTCCCAGAATTAGACCCAAAAAATGGATTTTTACGAATTTTTGACTGTTTTGGTCCAGGAAAACGTTTTCAAGATTTTTCAATGCGTGCAATTGATTACTCGCATATAAAAAAGTCAAATTCAATTTGAAAAAACTGAAAAAATTTTTGGTGAAAATTTGCTAGAAAAATCACAAAATACAGTTTTTATAATCACAATGTAAAAATCTGTTTAAAAAATTTAGATGGGGTACACTCAAGGAATTTTTCGACAATCCGGCTCCGTTTCTAGTCATGCTCAATTTAATATACTCATCGCTTTGATTATTGCAATGTGCGCAAATATATGTTTTGCTATTGTTTATCGAATTATACAGGTTCATAGTTAAACCTATTCAGAGTGTAGACGGGATTTGATAACAGTAGGGAGGGAGGAGGTGAACTTCAAGTCGGAACAACCAAAAAACTAATAATAAGGAAAGCCATTGTGCTAAAAAATTTCTTCGCGACTTCGGTGCGACAGGGAGGGGCTTCAACCTCCTAGCCCGCTCTATCTATGCCATACCCTAAAGGTCCCCCCTAACCCCCCTAAATTTAGAAGGGGTCATAGCAGCTCGCAGGAGTTTTTGGGAGTAGCTTGCGGAGAAGAGAGTAGCTAGCGGCGCGTGCTTGAAAAAATTTTCGTCAAGAGAAAACAAGAAGGCCGGTCAATTCAGCCCTATTAACCATACTAATATTTATTTTAATTTTAGTTTTATCCCCAATTCTTCCTCCATGACCTCTATAAGCATGTTTATTATCGAAAATTTGCAATCGTAGCAATTCTTATGTTCTTCCTTTTTCCTTTACTCACTCCTATTATTGTCGCAAGAACCCCAGACGATAATCTTAGATTTGTTATACAACACAAAGCACCTAAACTAGTAGAAATTTTTCAACGAGAATCTTCAATTTTTGGGTATGAAAAATTGGACTGTAGTGAAAATATCTGGTTGCTTATTTTCCTCTTTGAGCTAGTTTTAATAATAACGTTTGCGATTGTTATAATTATCGGGTTAAATATATTCCTTTATTATCTGATAAAAATTCGGTCCATGAAGAAGAGTTCAAAAGTTATAAAGCTACAGATTATGTTATACAGGACTTTAACGGCACAGTTGGTAAGTATATTGAGTTTGGAGTAACACACCGAGCAATATATTGAACAATAATATTGAAAAAATATCGAACAAAATTTTCTCAATAAAAGTATACATAGTGTTTCACAAAAAACCGGACACTTTTTTATTTCGCGTTTTCTCGGCTTCCCGAAAAGATTTTTCGATGATTGACTGAGCTAGCCAGAAGCATAAGCGTATCTCGGAAATAGAGGAAGTCTATAGACCGAAAATTTTCATTTTTTAAAATTTTAGCATTTTAATTTTAGGTCAGTGCCCTCGTATTCCTAACCATACCACTCCTTATAATTTTGGTTTCTGTAATGATAAATTCTGCTTATACCAATCAAATCATTATATGCTGCATTATGATTGTTAGCAGCCATGCATTTGTGGAATTGCTTAGTGTCGCTTATTTTGTCAAACCTTATAGGATATATTTTATCCTTACTATAAGTAAAGGCATTCAATGGATTCGACGAATTTGCTGCAAAACGCAGACAATGCCAAATATAACAACAAAAACACCTGTTTATGCAATACACTCGGCTGTTTAATAATAATTTGCTAATAAAATTACTTTGTGACGTTGCTAAATACGGAAACGCGTTTTTGTTCGAATGAGCCCTGAAAGCTGTTCATTGAAACAATTGATCAAACATCATAAAAAGTAAAACTCATGGAAAAAACCAAATTTTTTCGATTTTTAACTAAAAACTGATTTTTTTAATCGAAATTTTTTCCTTTTTTAAATTTTGGAAAAATAAAAAAATTTGTGAAAAATATCGAAAAATTTGGTGTTTCATTAGAATTTAACTTTTCGTAATGCTTAATCAATCGTTTCAATCATACATGAATAGGGGTCGTAATTATGACCCCGCGTCGCGAGGACCCAAAAATGGGGGGGGGGGAGGTGAAATTTCCGGACGCCGTCTGGAAATGCTCTAATGAGCTTCCATGCACAAAAGATTGGATAGAGCTTTGCATGTTCAAAAGACTGGATGAAAGTACTTCTTTTAACACACTGTACATAAGGGAATCATCATGTCATGATCTTACAAGAAAGTGCTCGTCCATTTAAGATGGGTTACAGAGCCAACAATATCTCCAATGTCTAGGCAAAACCTTTTTGTTCTTGGTGGATTCGAAACCTCTGGCTCATCTAACATATTCAAAAATGATCAGCAATTGTTGTCCATAGTCCAAGATAGTAAAACAACTCATTTTTGGACAAAAAGAATAAAGTTAACATAGGTTTTGAGGACTTGAAACGCTAAAAACATAAAAAATGACCATTTCTCAAGAATAAATAGGCCTTAAGTCAAAAACTTGTGTATAAACATACCATACCCAATATACCAAAATTATCCTCGGAATCTGGGTTACAAGTTATGGGAAGATCACTTGGTTGGAAAAATTTTGCACCTTGTCAAAATTGCCGATCTTTGTCAATGCCATGACAACAAATCAGAGGATGTCACATATAATTGCGATTAACTTTTTATTAAAGCGAAAACCTTCTATAGGTGTCTATATAAAAGTTATAGGGCAGAATCCCAGCTTTTCAACGAGTGATCTCTGAGGTCTCAATTCGCTCACTGACTGGAGATATGGCCATAGCTCTATTTTTACATGGGTTACCTCTCTAAATGGGGCCCAATACCCCCTCTAGAACACCTAAAAAAATGTTTGTTTGTGGTATTTATGATAAGTGGCATACCATCTTTAATTTGTACCCAACTTTGAAGTGTCCTTACGCATGTTAAATTGTTAAATTTAATATGCAATAAAAATTTTAAACTAACTTATTATTACAACGAACACTTTTATTAGCAAAATATTTTATCTTTTTTAAAATTGTTGATTTTAGCTTTGTTTATAAATATACTTTGTCTTATTGCGCTTCTGAAGAAAAAACTAATGCCACCAAAAAGTTATATAAAATTTAAAGATGCTTATTATGATGATGTGGTTAATCCTCTAAGCGACTCTTCTGAAGAATGTGAAAACCAATTTAGCGATTTTTAAACTTTTGATTTTAGCCTTGGGATCTTTTATTGAAGAAGATGAGGATGAGGTAGAAACTGAGCAAAGTAGTCAAGAAGACGAAGAATCAGATGAAGACGAGGATCAACCTTCTTCAAGCAATGATCAAAAGACAAGGAGTGGAAGATCGATTAACAGGGTTAAGGATGGACAGAAATTAGCATTAGAAAGGCTTAAATCGAGCAGAGAAAAGGCTAAGATCTCAAAGAGCAAAGTTGATGACAATCAAGAAGCTACTTGCAAGAAATCGGCTAAAAAGTCCATAAATTTCCTCAAGGAATCGAAAAAGGGTTCAAACGAGTCTACAAGTGAAGATTCTGATGAAGTTATCTCACCATCTAAGAGTACAAGAAAGAGGTAAATTTTTAGTTGACGATAAAGTTACTAATAGAAGTTATAGACAGTTATCAATAATTGAATCAAGTGATGAAGACGACGAGGAAGTTATAAAATCGCCATCATCAAAGAAAAAATTCAATGTTTCTAGAATTGATTCATCGCCAGAATCTGATACATAACATATTAATATAAATATTTATCTATATAAAAACAGAGTCCGAAAACGGGTCTGGGTCAGTGCCTATGTCAGAATTTTTTCATGGGGGAGGAGGGGGGGGGTATAAGATCCCGATCCGGTTGGGTCAAATTTTTTTTATCAAAAACATAAAGGGGGACCCTTTGGATTTTTTAAACTTTTTTTGGCCCTTTGGAGAGTGGTCAATAACCACTGGTCATTTACCCCATGTACCTCCCTTCGCTATGGCACTGGTCTGAATCCCGAGACCCAAAGGACCGGGGATACTGCGACCCAAGGGTCTGGAACAATGGCATAGGCAAGGGGGACAGGGGGCAGGTGCCATCTCCCTAGAGGGCTGAAAATTTTAAAAAATCCCTTACATAAAGATTCTCTCTTATGTTTTTTGCCATTTTTGGGCAAATGATCTCCGTAGCCGATCCTTCTGCCTACGCTACTGGTTTGAGACACAGGACCCATTTGGGCAGAGACACAGATGGATAACTAAAAATAGGTTCTGTCAAACTGAGTCCCGGATCCATGGGACCCAGGACCGCGGGCTAATTGGATGTGGTATCTATCGATATTCAGGCTCTATGTAAAAACTAATTTTTTTAATTAATAGTTCCAAAAGTTTGTAGACTTTTTTGGAACTAGTAAATCTGAGCGATTGTGCTTGGTCATGTTGATCTCGATGAGGCTTCATAACACAGTATTTTTACTGTAATTGTTACTTCCATTCATAAAAACACGGGAAGTTAAAGGGGTCCAAATTAGGGCCCTTTCTCCAAAAAAATTTTTTTTGAAAAATGACCTTCTAGGGGTAAAAATAGGGTAAAAAATCGATTACGCACATCCCCTCGCGTGAAAATGCTTCCTTCACCTTGTTTTCGCGAAAATAGCACTATTTCACGTTAAAAATAGAGCTATTTTCGAGAAAACAAGATGAAAGAAGCATTTTCACACGACGTGGATGTGCAATTTTTCCCTAAATCAGAGGCAAGGAAGCATTTTCAGCACTATTTCTCGCGAAAATAGACTATTTTTAACGTGAAATAGTGCTATTTTCGCGAAAATAAGGTGAAGGAAGCATTTTCACGCGACGGGGATGTGCGCAATCGATTTTTCACTCTATTTTTACCCTATAAGGTCATTTTCAACAACAAAATTTTTATAGAAAGGGTCCTAATTTGGACCTCCTTGAAGGAAAAAAAGGAATTGAGCATTCTACCAAAACATTTTTATAATAAATTTTTGTGTAAATAACATTTATATAGGCACATGGGATAAAAAATTTTATAGTCGACTCTCGCTAAGCTGTCATCTCGCAAGCCGCCACCCTGGGGCCGGTCCCCAGGGTTGGGGCTTAGAAGAGTTGACCGTAGTACGTTTTTACGATGTAAATATGTTTCTGTCAATAATAGTGAACGTTTTTCATGTTGTATCAAAAAGTCTGTCTAATTTTTAATAATATATAATTATTTACAAATGTACATATATATATTTTTAAATAAGTATTGAACTCAACCAATAGGTAAATTCTGATCTTCGGACATATCGTCTGGAATTTCTTCAGGATAAAACTCCTCTGTCATTTCATTTTGAAGTCCCTCAGATGGAAGGTCCAGATCCATTTCCAAAATATTTTTCTCACAATATTCTGGCTAAAAAATGCTTTTAAAATAAAATTTTTTTAATTTACCCAAAATTTTTGGCTCGTATATTTTTCCATTTCTTTAGTAAAATTTTCTATGTCCTTGTCACTGCAGCACTGTTCTTTTTCTAATCTTTCCCACTTACTTTTATTCAAGATTTCTATTTTTTCCGTTTCAAAAATAAATAAATTAAAATTAAAAAATAAATCGATAAAAAGTACACGACTAGAAAAAAGGAATTAAAAATAGTCAAGATCAAACAGCCTCATGCCCGTTGCTATTCAATATTATACGCAGTAAACAAGTGAAAGTGTGGTCAAATAATCGTAAACAAGTAGAGAGCGATGAGGATGCAAGTTGTTTCGAAAGCACGTGGGATACAATTTAAAACACGGGGAAATATGGGCCGAATAGCGCCGTCGTAGAGCGTCGCAAATGTCATCTTAAACTGGGAGGGTTGCCAGAGACCAAACATTTTGTATCGAATAAAAAAAGCTGTTAAGCAAGCTCGCCTTAAAATTACATAAAAATCATAAATATAAAAACTGGTTTCCGTGTCCGTCCTTGCGTACGTCCGGAACCACGAGATCTCAAAAACGGTAAATCGGATCGACATCGGTCTTTTTTAAAAGTTAGTAGGTAGGGGGTAGGTGTGCAGGAAGCAAAAAAATTTGTACCCCCTAAAAAATTTTAAAAAACCAAAAAATTAGGGGGTTAACTCCGTAAAAATTGAAAAAAATTCATTTTCAAAAAAGTTCACCAAGTCGGCTGATTTTTTACTCGGGGTTTTGACTATGGCGATATTTTTTTAAAACGAGCTTCATAGCAAACGTACTTGGAGGCGAGGCCGAAGTTCGAACTCCGTAGCGAGCGTACTCGAAGGCGAGGCCGATGGCCGAGCTCCGTAATGAACGTACTCGAAGGTGAGACCAAAGATCGAGCTTCGTAGCGAGTGTACTTGGAGGCAAGGCCGAAGATCGAGCTTCGTAGCGAACGTGTTCAGAGGCGACATCGTCTATAACATCGACGTCTATGACAACCAACGTATACCCCCATTTTTGGGGTCTCTGCGCACGAATTTGAAGTTTGTTTTTGAATCTGACTTATAGTTTTCGAGATACAGCATTTGGGCATTACTCAGATACGCAAGAATTGTGTACTTTAAACAATTAGCCATATCTCTGAACAGTTGAATCTTATTGGGATGGTTTTGGTGTCATTGGATAGCTCTTAACTATAAAAGAAGAGGGTATTGATGAAGTGGGCGATTAGCCAGCTCATAAATTATAATAAAAAGGTCAAGTGTTCTAAAGTCGCAGACATCACATTTTTTGCCTAATTCTCTAGGTAGAAAATTTCCCTATACTAGTGTTTATTTTTCTTGACAAAATTTAAACAACTGAATTTGCGCAATCAAAAGACTATCATAACTACAATGTTTCTAACAAGGCATACTAACAAGACACGCATCAAAAACAATGCATACTAACAAGACACGCATCAAAATTCTTTATAATTTTCAAAAGGTGAAGACACAGGGAAAAATTTCTATTATACATAAATCAGATCCCGGTTAGGGAACAAAGTCCGTCTCGTGTGCTGATATTTGTTTTAAAGCTCTAGTTTAATAGTATGTTCTGACCATGGTATAATATAAATATGTGGTAGTCTATAGTCATGGCATTTCTGTTGTATCAGAACGAGTTCCTATACTTTGTGATACTCTTAAATTTTGCGCAGCCTATACATTTTTGTATTTGTCTTCCCTATTACTTTAATATATATCCTCTTTAATACCCAAGTGTACTTTTATTCAAAATGCTCAAGTCTTCAAGTGTCTTCTTAATACTTAATTTTATTGATTTTACTTATGGCCAAACAGGAACATGGTCAGCTTGGGTAAATAATGGCTGTACGGATACTTGTGGTATGTGTGGAGTGGTTCAGCAGACAAGAACATGTTTATCACCACCATGCATGTAAGACAATAGTTATACAGTATAACTTATACTTCTAAAACAAAGACTGGGATGGGGTGTACACATATGGTTTCCACCCAAAAGTTTCTTTCAAAAATGTCATTTTTGTAATTTTAACCGCCGAATTTAAGAATTACATTTTTAGAGCGCTAAAAAAATTTTTGAGTAATAGCTGACTCACGAATAGCATATAATTCTTGTTCAAAATGGTATAAAATTACCCCCTAAAAATGACATTTTTGAAAGTTTGTTTTGGATTGGATCCCTATATTTAAATGGTCTACCTTTTCCAAGTGATCTGGTCCTTTAAACACAAGAATCCCTATCCCTACAAATTGTAATTTTAGTGGCCCCGCAACCCAAAACACGACAACACCTTGTGGAACTCCAGTGTGCATATTTCCAAGACCAGCTTGCTGCCTTGGCTCTACTAGAGGAATTCAAAATGGTCAAATAGCTTGTATTTCAAATAATGGTCCAGGAACGATAAACGGTGGTAATCCACTGCCTTCACCCACCCCTGCTCCAGGAATTTGGTCATCCTGGACGAATGATGGATGCACTGATACTTGTGGCATGTGTGGATACCAAAGAAAAATGAGAACATGTTTGGTGCCAAACACATGCATGTATATATTTTTTAATTTAAAATATATCCAAAATTAATATTTTTTAGTGGCCCTACATACAATCTTACTACTGAAACTTGTGGTTCTGCTGTATGTACTTTTCCAAGACAGCCTTGCTGCGCCGGATCAACAAGAGTGATCCAAAATGGTCAATTTGCGTGTGCTTAAGATTTTTTTGAACATTTTAATCAGACGTGGGCAAGGGTATGTGCCATACACCCTCCCCTGTTTCTTATCCAGGAGGAGACTTCTTAAGAAGTGTACTTCTTATTCACAAGAAGTCTACTTAAGAAATGCGCTTCTTATCCAGGAGGAGACTTCTTAAGAAGTGTACTTCTTATTCAAAAGAAGGCTTCTTAAGAAGTGTATTTCTTATCCTCAAAAGGCTTTATAAGTAGTGTACTCCTTATTCAAAAGGAGACTTCTTAAGAAGTATACTTCTTATCCAATAGAAAGCTTCTTATTCAAAAGAAGGCTTCCTAAGAAGTGTACTTCTTATTCATAAGAAGGCAAATAAGAAGTGTATTTTTTCAAAATTTTTCCATTTTTTTAAACAAAAATCGTACTAATACAACATTTTTTGCTTAAAAACAAGAAATTTCCAAAAAATTTCGCTCTTGCGCTGTTTTTGCTAAAACAGCGCAGGATGTTTCTCGAGAAAAATATAAAAGTTATCAGTGGCGTAACTAGGTGGGGGGAGAACTCGGGATGGTTCTCCCCCCCCCCCATTTTAATTTTAATATTTTTGATTTTGAACTTTTTTAAAAACTAGAAAATATTGCCTTGGTCCCTCCTTATGTTTTTGCCCACATTTTTGAAAAAATTTCGAAAAAACATAAGAGGGACCTTTATGTTTTTGTCAAAAAAATTTTGGAAAATTTCGAAAAAACATAAGAGGGAACCCTTATGTTTTGGACCACTTCTTAAATTTTGGATCAGCCACACACCCCCATGTCTGATTTTAATATTACTACTTAATAATTTTGTAATAGATTTCTATGTAATTTTAGTTGTTAAACGGCTAATAAATTTTAATAAATATTTAAACGATTCAGAATTTTCTGTAAAAATGCTCTCTTTTTCATCACGTATGTTTCAACCCATAGAAAAATGACAAAAAGTTTGTGCCGACATATTAGAAAAATATCCATAAATTTTCTGCCAAAAATGAGGTGTTTTTCAAACTTTAAAAAACCATAGAAAATTATAGAGAGCGTTTTAATTTAAACCAATTCTTACGATTATTCTCTCGGGGTTGCTATATGTTTTAAACATGAAAATAAATAAAAAATGTAAACTAGAAAAACTACATAGGTTTTGAAGCATGATTACCCTTGGCAAAAAATCGGTCCTTTTTTCAAAAAAAGTAAAACTCCATATATTGCTTAAAAAGACGATTCACACAAAACCCATACTCATTGTTATGGAGGAGGGTCTCCTCAACAATCTACAACACGACTTTTTTAAATTGGACTTAAAATCAAAATTTACATAGGTTTGAAAGGGACGTATATGCTATTGGGCTGTAACATAAGTTATAGGCGCCCAAAAAATATAACGAAAATCGGCATTTTTCGCTCGCTTTCGATAAAATTTTTTCAGTAGTGGGTAAGGGTGTATGCTGAATACGATCCAATCGGTCTTTTTGAGCAAAACTCATGTTTTCGTGTCAATATCCAGACTTTTTCGAAAAATTGGGGTCTCAAAGAAGTACTCTAAGTTTAAAATGTTGATATATTTATAGCCTTAAACATTTTTCTTTGCATAAATCTTTTAGAGAAAAATTTTCTGTACCAAAGTACCAACCCAACCATATCCGTGTAGAAAGGGTTAATGGTTCAAGTGCACAAATCATGAATGTTTACATTTCTTTTTCGAACAACGTCAATTTTCTGTTTTTTTTCTGAAATACGTCACAATAGCATAGAATATTGCTCTATGTTTTTGTTATGTATACACCTGTTATTCTAACAACAGATTCATTGTACTACAGGGTGGCTAAAAAAAGTGGATTTTTGTGGGTCTTCAGCCAAATTTTCGCCAAAAAATTTTTTTATTTTTTTCTAAAATAACTCTATGGAGGGGAGGGGGTTCTATGCGAGGAATCGATTGAGCTCATTAAAAAATCTTGAAAACGCTTCCCTGACCCCAAGTCAGCCCAAAAAATCGGATTTTTGCAATTTTTATGGTTTTTTGGGCTGATTTGGGATCAGGGAACTGTTTTCAAGATTTTTCAATGGCGCAATCGATTTCTCGCATAGAAACCCCTCATAGGGTTATTTTAGAAAATAAAACTAAAAAATTTTTTGGCGAAAATTTGGTCGAAAAATCACAAAAATCCACTTTTTTAAGCCACCCTGTATTATTCAAATATTACAAAGAGAACACCTAAGAGAACATTCATTTAGCAAATTTTAATAATAAAAAGATCAATAGAAAATTAACATAATAACATTTAAAAAACATGTACTCTCAAAAAAGTTGCCATTTTTGTTGATATAGTCAACCCCCGATAACAGGCCACTCTCGATAAAGTGAACAAAAAATTACAAACTTTCTCAACAAAAAGACAACTTTCGATGTGGTCTGATGAAACCGTCTGTTCCTTTAAATTACATCAAAAGACAACATTTAGTGCCTCTACGCATAGCTCGAATGGATTTAATTGGAGCTTGAAAATTTGCTTCTCCATCATTAATTTGAGCAAAACCATCTTCGTCATCTTCCTCAGGTCGTGAAATAGTGGGTCGAATAAAACTAGAAGGCTCATCAGCGTATAAAACTGGAAGCCGGGAAATGTCCATGCCTATAATTTTTACAAAATTGATTTAAAAATTGAAAAACTAGGCGTACTGGAATCCAAAGTTCCATTGAAGTCATTTATTGGGCTTACTGCTTCCGATCTCATTTCATTTTTATTGGCAATGCCTAAAAAATGTATATTTTTTGGAGAAAAATTTTTACCCGGATTCTGGCAAATTTCTAGCCCCAATTGTACTTCTTGAAAAACATTTTCATCCATAAATCCAACATGTTTACCATCTACAACTAGTGGATTTTCTTCCAATTCTTCTCGAGATTCGATTTCAATTTCCAAGCAGGTTTTCGTTTCAATATCAAATTTTGCCTCTTCCTTTTCAT
>JAQGBS010002756.1:0-12564 GCA_034698545.1 Acrobeloides obliquus | reverse complement strand
CCTATATAAATTTAGTTGATGTTTGGCAAATTGCATGCATTTTTGGAGAGGTTTGGATAAAAAGAGTCTTGTTTCCTGCTATGGAAACTACAGATCATATTCGAAAAATTATCGACCTGCTTGGTCCGCTGAGTGAAGAATTCTTAAAAGGTTTATCCGATCCAATTCGTTCATTTATTGAAAATTACTCTGGAAAACAAGAAGATTCCAAAAACATATTCCCTGATGAAATTTTCGAGCATTGTACAAATCCAATTTCAGGTAAAAACCACAATACCATCAAGGCCTTAGGAGTTCCGAATTTTCGGGGATGGCGCCTGATCCAAAAAATTTGAAAAATCAAAATTGTCTCCTAAGTTCTTCCGCAAAACTTCCAAAATTTGGAATAAAACATGAGGAGTTTCAAGGCAATTTTTCGAGTTTTTCAACAAAAAAATCATCTTAGACCGCCATTATGTTTATCGAACCTGTCCGCGCAAAAAATTTTATTGAGAAACAATCATGTTTAAGTTGAAAATGCTTCGAAAATTTAGATTTGTGTTGAAAAATAGTTTTTAGATATTTGTTGAAAAAATGGGAAAATTTGGTCAATTTAGGAATAATAAAAAATCATAATGGGGGGACTATTATTTTGGAAAATTTTGGACAAAAACATGAGGGACTATTAAGCAAATTTTTTTCATTTTTTTCGATTTTGAGGGTTCGTGCCTCAGGTGCTCAATGCAGCTATGGCCCTGATACGCATACTCCTGATACTGTTTTTTAGTGAAAAATTGAAAAAATGAACATTTTTGTTGAAAAAAAGAAATTTTGAGCAAAAAATAAGTGGACCACTTGATAAATTTATTCAATTCTAGAATTTTTTGGGCAGGACCACAGACCCTGCAGATCCCCACGTAGCTAATCGCTGCTCATAGGGAAGAGGGTTAGACGGCGGCCAAAAAATTTTAACCCTCATTCCACTTGTCCCGAAATTCTTCCTGGATATGCTTTGAATAAAGATCCCTATTTTTAGCTGAAAATGGACGAGATTTGTTTTTAAAAATGCTTGTCATTGACCCCACAAAACGATATTCCATCAACGAAGCATTGAATCATCCATTCGTGTCATCTTTTAAAGCTCGTGACAAAGAATATCAAGAATCTTTCGATTTTGACGAAGTCCGTAAAAGAATAGAAATCATTAAGAACAAAACGCCAGATGAAATGCCAAGTAATATATAAAACATTTAAACATAAATTAATAATATTGTTAGAATTAATTTATGAAAAAAGCAAAGAGTTGGAAACTGATGAAATAACAAAGATAATAAAGTCAGCCAATCTGAATTTTAAAACTGAAAGAGATGAAGAAGATGATTCCAGTAATATCGAAAAAGATACACTAGAAGATGAACTAACACACAAAATTGAGAATTTGAAGATTTCATCTAGAAATGAAGGAATAACTGGCACAGAAATTGGAATAAAGGTGAGATCGGCAACAATTATTTGTGAGATATGTATCAATATACTATTTTAAGGGACCAATACAAAATATGGAACCTCAATATTCGAATGGACAATATCAAACAAATCAATCATTTATCTATACATCAGATGCTCATTCTTCAAATAGCATAAACGTATGTATAAAATATATGCTGCGTTTAAAAAATAAATTTTATAGTATAATTATGATCAACTTTATCCACAGCAAATCGAACGAAGCGATGGCCAACCACCGTGGAAAGACAATAAAGTAACAGATTACTACATTCAACGTGTAATATATGTCCAGACAATCTCGGGAACTCTTGATTTAAACTGCCACCGCTAAAACAAAAGTTGTAGCGGACGATGAGAGAAGACGATTGACACTACTTTTATGGGGGTACCCCCTCAAAAAAATTTTTTGATGAGAAAAAGATTAGCTATAGCAGGGATGAATAAAAAAAGTATTTGTAATAACTAATACATTTTTAACGAGGAGCGTCGCTCGGGAGTGCCGCTCGGAGTCATAATCCGCAAGTGCGGAGTGCTCGGCTCCTGATACTACAATTTTTATTTTATATACAAGGTGCCCCAAAAAAGGGCAATTTTGGGACTTTGCGCGATCTTTTCAAATTTTTCAAGTTTTTTTAATTGGTGGTATTGAACCAGTGGTCGTATCATATTTTTAAACCAAATTTTCGTATTCTTTCAACAAAAATGTTTTTGTTTCAATGTTTCACTAAAAATTTTTCATAAAAAATCGTCAAAATTTCAATTTGGTTTGTACCCATTTCCCATGCTTCATAAATTTAAAAACATTTCATACGTTTCATAAATTTAGAAAAATTTTATATGTTTCATAAGTTTAAAAAATTTCGAATGTTTCATACGCTTGTATACAAACCAAGCGGTATTTTTTCATTACTGTCGTTTTTAATGTAACAATTCAATATTATTTTTTTTTATAGATATGCAAACTTCAAGCGTGCTTTTGCAATTGCAATTGCCAGCATAGTGTAGAAACACCAGAGTATTTTTATCAAGATCCAGAATTTTTCATGAATACCGTATGTGATTGCTGTTCCGGATGCATTGATTCGATCCAAAATGACCCGCAAACCATAAATAACGCTTCTTGGATGTATCCTCAGTCAGGATTCATCAGACCACCGCTTAATAAAAAATTCTATTTGGATGGACAACTTTATCTACAGCAAAATGAGCGAAGTGATCAAAGACAGGTAACATACAAAAGTTATTGTAAATATACATCATTTTTTAGGTATGCAAACATCAAAACTGTTTTTGCCCTTGCTATCATGTTCCTGAAAACAAAGATAATTCTGAGGAACTAAGATTCCAGTGCTATTGTTGCTCAAAATGTATCCAACATCAACTAGATAATAGAGCCAATTGCTCAGTATGCATCCAAAAGCAGATTAATAATGAAATCTCCTCAGATGAGTCAAATAGATCAAGCTTAACCCAAATGTCAAACATAATTCAAAATCGAGATTATTCAACGGCAAATGTGCAGCAATACTATTCAAATTCTGTAGCTTATTATCATCCTGATAATTTGAACTTTCGTCGTTCTTATCCTTCAGAAAAATCAAGCAATCGTGATAGCATAATAAGTTTTCAAACAGATTATGATAGTTTGGACGGGCAATGTTCGGATATGGTCATTAGCAACGAAATCAGTTCAAAGAGCAGTTCAGGAGGCAAGTTATAATTAACCGTAAAAATATAAATAATGACAATTTAGCATCAATCAATATCACGTGTTCGACTGAAGCCACAGGTCCTTCAAATTTAAGAAAAGACAAACCGACGTCAAATTTAAGTAGTATTTAATGTTGAATTTAAAAATTACATTTAAGGAAAAGTTTATAAACATTCAAGAAATTCTAAAAAAGATACAAACATATCGGATGCTGTGATGCATTATCTTAGTGACAGGACAGATGGACAATTGTTAGAACTACTTGTATCTATGTTAGATGAAGCATCTGAAAAAGGTGTTGCACTTTTTAAATTTATTTTATTAATCGATTTTATCCTATACTTTAGGTATAAATCTGGATACAATCAAGCGTATTCGTGAAAGATCCAGGGGTATCGTCAGCGGAGATCGCAAAAAATGGATGATCTTAAACAAGAAATATCAATATTGGAACAAACGAAAGAAGAATTACATGAAGAATGGCAAAGATTGGAACAAGAAATAATTCCATTAAGGACTGCGATTTTCACATCTCACCCAAATGATTGCGAATGCAACAATTTTATTAAGTCTACTGAATTTTTAAATTTTTGATGTTGAATTTAAAAATTTTATGCTAATTAATTATACCTTTAAAAATCTCATTCATATATTTAATTAATTTTTTGTAATATAATGGATATTGCACTGATTAGTTAAAATAAATTCCCCCTCCATCCTTAACCCTTGTCTTCTCATCCTCCCCGCCCCATCCCTCCTCATTCTCCCTATTCCATTCACCTATCCCTTCTCTCTGAATGCCGGACATTTGGTCGACTCGGATACTTGATCGACCCGGACAGTTGGTCGACCGGACACTTGACCGACCGGACATTTGGTCGACTCGCGCCAAAGCCTAAGGCCCCTTGTCCGGTTGGCCAACTGTCCGGTCGACCAACTGTCCGACTCTCTACCTTTCTCAATTCTACGCCCGCGGGGAGGTAATTGAGAAACATTGAATATTTTGCGGGGGAGGTGTCCATTTCTGGACCCCCTGCCCAGGTATGATGGAATTTCTATTAGTAAAATCACATATTCTACCAAGTTATATTTAACTAAATTATATAATTTATGAACATGCAAGTTCGAATTCCACCGGCGACCAAATTTGTTATGGGCATGAAAACTCCATGATTTCTAAGCATTTTGCAAAAATCCGCATTAAAAAATCTCTTTTTTTATCAAAAAATATTGAATTTTTAAATCCTGCTAATTCTCTGAAACACCCTTTAGTTTTTGTTTCAATGTTCAGCAAAGTTCGATTGTGGTTCAAACAAATGGGGGCTCAAAATTCGGATTTCAACTCATCACTAGCAATTAACGATGAAAACTTGATCTTTGTTTTACAGCATGGTACAGGGTGAACCAAATTTTTTCTTAGGTTTTTCTAGGCGGGGAATCGATTGAGCGCACTCTCGATTCAGGGTCAAGGAAGCGTTTTCAAGGTTCGGGAATGCGTGCAATAGATTCATCGGCTAAAAAACCTAAGAATCGACGGCTTTCTCATAAAAATTCGAAAATGTTTGATTTTCGCTTCAATACATCGATTCCTTTGCTGAATCAGGGTCAAGGAAGCGTTTTCAAGGTTCAGGAGTGAGTGCAATCAATTCCCCGCATAAAATTAGCCCTAAGGGTCACTTGTTAAAAAAATTTTATTTTTCTACCCGGCCTATTTTGGACCCCTTTTCACAAAGTTACCACAAACCGGACCTCCTTTAAAGGGAGGCCAAGCAAAAAAAGCGGAAAATTGTCGAAAATTATTTTTTTGATTTTTTGACATGAATCGCTTTCCTATTGTCTCTGGATGAAAATAAAAAAAGAATTATCGAAAACGAATTTATTTAAAAAAAGTTATGATCATTTTTTGGCGTAAACAAAATTTGGTCCACATTGTATATTGTGGAAAAACAAAATTCTTGTTTTCAAAAATTCTTTGATTTAATTGTTTTTCATCGTTTGAGGTTTGATTTATTATCAGTAATTTCATAGATACAATAAACAACAAGAACTTGTTTTAAAAAGAACCAAACTTAACAAATATAAATATTCATGAAAACAGAATTTTGATCATTGTTAAACATTTCTATCACATCATCATGCGCTCTTTAATTGCCCTTATTCTCTGTCTTATCCTTTCTTCAAGCTTGGCTCAACTACTTGGTGGTACTGGAACTGGTGGTGGTTCTGGTATAGTACCAGGTGTCGGCGTGAACGATAATCTTGGAGCTAATGTCGGTGGTACTGGTCTAAATGCTAATGTTGGTTTAAACAATAGAGGTGGTGGCATTCTTAGGTATGATTTTTTAAATTTGAAAACTTTTAAAATAATTACAATATTTTTCAAAAATTTGTTAAAAATCATAAAATTTGACCAAAAATCAAATAATTTTTCTAACATTTGTTTAAAAAAATTTAATTTTTAAAAAATTATCATATGTCTGTTTTTTCTCAGACATCATTCTCTAACTCCATAAGATGACCTATTCTCTTCTTTCTCTTGGCTTATCCATGAGCCATTGAAAGAGAGCTTGATTCCTTTTACAACTGTAAACATAAATTTTTTAGAAGACGCCGTGCTCCTGGAGTCTTAAAAGGTGCTGCATTAGGAGCCATAGCAGGAGGAGCATTTGGAGCTATCAAAGGATAAAAAAGCAATATTACTTTTTAGAAATTTATTAAAATTTAATTTAATTGCATTTATTTCTTATCTAATAAATTTTGTACAAATTGTGACTAAATCAAGAGGCGGTACGACATTTGCGACCGCGCATTTGCGGCGCCGACATTTGCGGCCCGACGTTTGTGACCCGACATTTGCGGTCCGACACTTGTAGCTTAACATTTGCGGCTCCGACATTTGCGGCCTAAAAATGGTTTTTTTAAAATTTATTTAAACAAATAATTAAAAAAAACTCATTTTTGAGCCACAAATGTCGGGCTGCAAATGTCGAGGCTGCAAATGCGCGGCTGCAAATGTCGTACCACCAATCAAGACAACTTTTGATGTTGGTTAATATTTTAAATATAAAAAGTCCAATTTTTGTCAAAAACCCGGTCAAATGTGACCGGAATTACGGAGATTGGATCTCAGAGCCCGGAGCCTTTGTTGATTCTTTTTATGCAATTTTATGGGCTTAGAACAAAAAATTCCATAATTTTTTTATCAAAAAATTTTTATTGCTTACTCTATATAAAAAGAAAAAAATTTGAATCTGAAATTGTATATAAAAGGTGTATAAAAATGGCTCAAAATAAAACAATTCATTGATGTTTTATAACAGAAATAATAGGAAAAATATCTAGGTTATTAATCTTGACATTGATGGTATTAGGCTATTAATATTGACATTTCTTGGTACATCACATAAACTACAAAGTGGATCAGAAATAGTGCACATTATTGTGGCTGCAGTAAAAGTGCTTTTTCCCGGGTAATATAAAGTCCATTTCCGCTGCCAATGGGAAAAAAGTCTGGGGGCGATGGCCAAGTGATCCAAGGCGCAGCCCGTCCGATCTAGCAAGTTAGGCAACGTTGGGCCAGCAGGTTCGATCCCGCTAGGGCAAAAAATTGATTTTCAAAAAATTCTTTTACAAAAAATAAAGCAAAAAATTTTTGTTTATTGTTTGTAAAATATTTTTTTTGAAAATCAAAATTTTGCCCTAGTGGGATCGAACCTACGGGCCTTGAAAAATCTTTTTCATTCATTTTTTCAAAACATTTTCAGTTTTGTTTAATTGGACTTATCCAAAAATTAAGGCAATATTTCACCTATTCTTGTCTTATAAATCTCGAAATTTTTGTATTTATCCAACATGCTTTTCAACATTTGCATCATTTTTGCTATTCTATGCACTGTTTCTTGTGATACCTAGACAAAAGCTAATGCCTGTTCAAGAGCTATATCTGCGTGAGGAGTCATTTGTCAAAACAGAGAAAGTGGATTATAACACGAAACCGAAAAATTCAAGTGCCACTAAATGTATAGATAATTATGCAAGTCCTGTTTGTTCTTGAAACAATCCACCTGAAATCAGTAGGAGTGTTTTGGGTATGCAGTACTAGATTTTGTTAAACTTTTAAATTTGAGGCTTTTAATAATAAACCAAATATGCCAATATGCGATACTTTCGTCTCAATAATTTACAGTTTGTGTAACAATAATTTTATAGTGTGTCAAAAATCTAGGTTTTTGCGATTTTTTCAATTTTGATAATTTTCTTTAATGCTCCTCAAAACTATAGTCCTTTATGAACATTTTCAAAGTAAAAAGTTGTAAATTATTTATACTGAGGTTACCAAACTGTTGAAAAATTACGCAATTAATTTTTTATCATAGAAAATCTCCTATATTTTGATAAAAATTTTTTTAAATGAAAAAATCTTTTTTTTTAATACCCTCTATAATTTTAAACTGATCGATTTTTGAATGATAATAAAATTATGAAACAAAAATATTTTTTAAGCTGTACTTTTCAATAGAAGCTGCGAAATAACAAATTTGTGAATACTGAAATGGGCTTTATTTTTTTCTAAATGTGATTTTTAAGCAAAAGTAGAATTTTGTTACAAAAAATAAATTTTTCATAAAAAATGAAAATAGTGCCCCTATCGTCGTAATTTTGGTCAAAATTTTGGGTTGGAGAGAGGTTTTTAGTTCGGGAGTTTGATACTTTTTTCAAAGAAATTTCATTTGTCTTCCCTGAAAATTTTTTAATTTTCAGGTTTGAAGGGGGAGGTTTCCCCTTTCCCTCCTCCTCCATAATTATGACGCTGGGTGCCTCCCATGCCTGAAAAATTTTTATCTTGCCTCCTTATGTTTTTGCGATTCTTTGAAGTGGAACGAATTGTGGAGTTGCATAGTGGGAAATAATATATTCTTAGAAGTAGTGTATGGTGGTAGACCAATGATCAATGCTTGCGAGCGGTGAAATATCTTTATTGATATATATAGCGCCGTTTCGGTGATTTACCCCTTTTTCAAGCTAAAATATATAATGTTACAAATTGGTACAATATAAATAAAATATACAAACCAATTTTGTTAACATTGTATATTTTAGCTTGAAAAAGGGGTAAATCACCGAAACGTCGCTATATATATCAATAAATATATTTCACCGCTCGCAAGCGTTGATTATTGGTCTACCACCATACACTACTTCTAAGAATATGTTTTTTGGATTTTTGAAAAAATTTCCTTTTTTCAATTTTTCATTAAAAATGGGGAAATTGTTTCTCCTCATCGCTGAAATCTCGATACTGCCTGAAAATGCAAAATGCAACTAGAGAGTTTCCAGAAACAAAGTTTAACGATATATTATGATAAATAAGTGTCCAAAAAATCAAGTTTTTAGTTCGTTTGTACAATAGATTATTTATCATTTTTGGTTTTTGGAAAACATTTTTGTAATTTTTGAGAAACATGTCATCTGGATTTGGTGAAAATATTCTTGTCACCGGTAGTAACCGTGGTATCGGCTTATCTATAGTACAATTATTGGTCAAAAATGATGAGGTGAAAAGAGTTTTTGCTGCTTGTAGGAATCCTGAAAAAGCTGAGGTATGAAATTGTTGTGCTCATGCGTCACAAGTTTACTGCTAAAAATCGCATTTTTCGAATTTTCGCCAAAAATAGGGTTTTAGCAATTTTTTATTTTAAAAAATTAAAAAAGGTTTTTTTCAAAAATTTTGAAAATCAGAAAAACATAAGGGACCAAGGGGAAAATTTTTCAAATCTCTCAAGAACGATGGGAGTTGACAACCCGAAAAAAGATTTTTTTGGCCAAAAAGCGATTTTTTCCAAAAATAGGCATTTTTGGTGAAAATTTGTCAATTTTTTAAGGACCTTATAAACCTCCAAAAATCCAACCCCTCCCTACATATTATCAAACTTGATGTCGAAGATGACGAATCAATCGAACATGCCAAAACTGAAGTCGAAAAAATTTTATCCAATGACCCATTAAATATTCTCATCAACAATGCTGGTGTTGGAGAAAGAGTAAATTTTTTCAACTAGATTAAAAATTGATCAAATTTAGGGTGCTATACTTCCAAATAAACCCGATAGAAAAATTTATCACAAACAAATTGGCGTGAATTCCATTTCACAAGTTGTTGTGACAGATGCATTCTTGCCATTTTTACTTAAAGCATCCAAAAATGGAAAAAGAGCTATGGTGGTGAATATTAGTTCACAGTTGGGATCGGTGCAAAATGCCGAAGCGTTGCCGAATGGGCCGAATAGAGAAGGGATTTATTATGTGGCTTATTCAATGTCAAAAGTAGGCTTGACAAGAATTAGGCAGCTTGGTATATAGTCCGTTTCAACAACTTAAAAAACTTTCATCACCATAGTCAAGCACACGTGCACAAACACTCCTCAAAAATTTCGGATCGGAGCGCGCGAGAAAAAATCATACGGGTCCCCTCTTACAATTTTTTCGCGCGCGAGATCATTTTTAGATTGCGCGTGAGCAAAATTTTCAAAATTTTTGACCAAATCATAAGGGGGGACCATTATGTATTTTTTTGGACCGGCTCGCGCTGCGCGCGGGCCCATTTTTTGCTTACGCGCGGCGCGCAACCCCATCCAATTTGGGTGGGGTTTGGGAGAGGTTTGTACACGTGTGTAGTCAAGTGAATGGAACGCTTGACTTTCAACTTGTAGGCGCAGATTCGATCTCCCTTAGATCGATTCCTTTTTGCTTTTTCCAAAATCGATAAAAAATTTTGTATGGGTATTCTTATATGAGAAAGACGATGTTGGCATTATTTTTTCATATCAACTTTTCAATTTTTAAGAGATAACCCCCTAAATTTTTAATTTTTATAAAAAATTTTGTGCAAGACATTTAAAAAAATTTCTGCCACCTCTAAAAATTTTGTATTTTCGTACTTTTGTAAATTTTTGAACAAAAATGCAAATTTTTGATGAAAATGGTGATAAAATTTTTTAATTTTTAGATATCTTTCCATTAAAAAAATTTAAAGATGCGTTAGAATTGCCGGGGCGAGGTCGCTCCACCCAAAAATAGGGATTTTTGGACAAAATAGGCATCCATTTTTTGGATTTTGTAGCCCCTTTATCCACCATGGGAACAAGAGGCCCATATCGTTACTTTTTGTCTCTATTTGAAAAAATTTTAGGCTGCTCTGAACATGTACACTCGTCTGCTAAGTAAATACTATGTCGACAAAAAATTAACCGTAGTTTCTTTCTGCCCCGGATGGATCCGGACCGACATGGGTGGTCCAGAAGCCGATCTATCCTTAGACGAAGCTATCCCTGTCCTTTTGGATACCATCTCAAAATTAACATTGGAAGACTCTGGCAGATATATGGATCGATTTGGAAACAACATTAATTTTTGAATAAAACTATATATTGTATTTTTAGCAGTAACATACCCAGGAGAGGGTCCACAGATCCCCTCCTCCGAAATTCAATAAATGAAAATTTTTTCCTAATGTCTCCCCTTATGTTTTTGCCGAAGATTTTTAAAAATTTTTTTCCAAAATTCTAATGGTCTCCACTTATAATTTTTCTTTTTTTCGTTTAAAAACAAAAATGTCCTTTTTTAACCAAAACTCTTATTTTCTAAACATTTTCAGCTTAAAAAATAGCGATTTTCAAAAAAGGCATTTTTTGTGCAAAATTGGCAATTTTTGATCATGAAAAATTGAATTGTTGTCAAAAATAGCATTTTATTTTTGTTTAAAAATCTTAATTTTGGCAAAAATAACGATTTTTTGCCAAAAAACATCAAATTTTAAAATAAATGTTCTTTTTTTGAAAAAAATCGATTTATTTAAAAAAACGAAAAATTAGATAGAAATTGAAAAAAATTTGAAAAAATCTTTGGCATCAAAGCGAAGCCGTAGGGCTGAGCCCTTGAGCGCCTTCGGCTCTCGGTTTCCCGGTTCTATCACGAATTCAAAAAATTCATGTGCCACTAAATGTATAGATAATTATGCAAGTCCTATTTGTTCTCGCAACAATCCACCTGAAATCAGTAGGAGCGTTTTGGGTATGCAGTACTAGATTTTGTTGACTTTTTTTAATTTTAGGCTTTTAATAAGAAACAAAATTTGCAAATTATGCGATAGTTTCGTCTCAATAATTTACACTTTGTGTAACATTTATAATTTTGACTATATATTTTCAATAAAGCCACTATTTGGTTGAGACCATTTTTTAATAGAATTTTTAATTCGATTATTTTCAAGCCTTATTCAAATTTTTAAGCCGTACTTTGACGTTTGTAGTAAAAGTACAGCTTTTAAAATTGGAATATAGATTGTTGTTATTGAGACAAGAGTTTATGCTATCAAAAATTTTCAATACTTTTTATCAAACCACATAGACCAATTCAAATTGCAGAGTGTTTCAAAAAAGGCACTTTTTATGATTTTGATACTAGTTCGAATAAGCAACCCAAGATGACAGGGCTCAAAATCCGAAAAAATTTGATTTTTTCACGAATTTTGGACCCGAAATTTTTTTTTAAAATTTTTCCTAATAACGACCCCTTTAGGGGTAATGTTATGTAGGGTATAAATTGCGAGCAATCTCGAAGATTAAAAATGCTGTCCTGATCTGATTCAGGGAAAAGTGAAATGTATATTGAAGTAATGATCATTAGTTCTTGAATCAGGTTCAGGGAAGCATTTTCAAGCTTCGAGAATGCGTGAAATCGATTCCCCGTATAAAATTACTTCTAGAGATGTAGTTTTAAAAAAGTACCGGAGGACGAGCACTGTGCTCGAAGGAGGGAGGGGTGAATCGGTGGCCGAGCAATGGCCCTGAGCGTTGGTTCCGAGTGTGACTCCAAGCGGCGGCTCCAAGCGATGATTTAGTTGTAAATCCAGGTACTATTAATTATACTACTCACGTATTAGTAGTACATCCAAGTACTACTACATGTGTCTGTTTGAAAATTTACTGAAAAAATGGGGCACTACCAAAAGGGGGTACCCCAGAAATTTTTTGTCAATTGTCCCCTCTCGGCCACTCCTACGACATGAGTTTTGGCTGTATGGGTTTAATCGCACAATCACGAGATCATCTGAACAAACACACAGACAAACATTATACACTCTTTGCCCAAAAATTCAATTTTTTCATAAATTGGTTACAATAGGCCTTCTGTACTTGAAAAATTGGAGCTAGTATCCTTTAGTCCTGTCAATCGACAGGAGCAAAAATGAAAAAAAATTTTTTTTTTGAATTTTTTTAACAAGTGACTCTTTAGGGGTAATTTTATGCGAGAAATCGATTGCGCGCATTGAAAAAATCGAAAAAAATTTTTCCGGGGGTCAAAAA
>JAQGBS010002755.1:0-12565 GCA_034698545.1 Acrobeloides obliquus | reverse complement strand
TTTCTCCGAATGATTGAAGAAATGCTAATTAAGCATAAATATCCCGCGCCAAACTTACTACGAAAAATATTTTTCGTAAGAGAAAATAAGAAAATCAACGACAAAACTAACGGGAATAGTAATATTCGGATCGATCTAGACAAAAGAATTTATACAATAACAAAGGCAAATGGTGTAAACTACGCTTCTTCTTATCAGAACAACGAAGTATATTTGTTTTTATTGACTATTAAAAATTGTTTTTGTTTTAATTTAGAAAGAAGCTTGGGAAGCTATTTTTGAAAAGGCTCGCTACTTTTTATTGCTCCTATTTCAATTGTTCAATATCATCAATTTGTTGATATATTCTCAATATTATTGGCTTCCTCCACAACCAATGCCTACAACTTTTGAGTATACATCAACTTTAATATAACTAATATTTCCTCCTACTATGAACGTTTAATGTTTGTTTGTTACGATTTCGGAACTGTGCGATTTAAACACACTCGCTATAGGGGACGCGAGAAAAGACGATTAAGTAAAAATTGGGGGGGGGGGGAGGCGTACCCTAAAGGACTATGGAATCCCTAAAATTTGAGGGCTTTAGACGGCTTTTTCTCATCAATAATTTATGAATCAAAACTTTTAAAGTCCCAAGAAATTTCTCCTTTGCCAACATCTGGTACAACTTATCAATAAAATTTATTCATATTGTAAGAAATTGAATTATAAAATTTTTTTACAAATTATTGCAAGGCGTAACTAGAGGAGGAACGGAGCACGCTCCCTTCCTCTCTTTTAGAACCTATCCCCTAATGATATCCTCTGCATGTAGCACACGTTAACAAAATTCCACAATCGACAATAGATGGACCCCCCCCCCCTATAAGTGAACAAGGGTCTAGAAATGGAAACTATAGTTACTATCTGCTAGCGGATTCTCCTTGTAAATCAGGCAAAATCAAAGCTTCCGCAAGTCAAACATCAACTCTGGTTGTTGTTGATTTTGCCTGATTTACAAGGAGAATCCTCTAGAATCAGCTAGCGGATAACAACTATACCCCTCACTAGAATAACAACTATACCCCTCACGCAGGACTTGAAGTTTTGACCTAATACCCAAAAATAATTCATACACAAAAATTGAAAAAAGTTGTTTATGATGTCCCCCTCCCCAATTTTTGAAATCCTGGCACGCCTCTGACAGGTTGTAACAAGCGATTCCTGTAACGAGAGACCGTAACGAACGGTCGTAAATTCGCGTCGTAACGAGGGTCCTAGTGCCTTTAATTCGTTGCCAAAAGCTCTAGTACCAATGGAGGGAGTTTTAGGTAGACCCTCCCACGCAATCGTGGATCGAATCACCTTTCTCTATGAAAGTTTCACTCCAAGCATATCTATTTCGTCTTTTTTGATTCCAACCCATTTGTTTTCCCTAGAACAAGCAAGAAAAAATAAATAATTCCGCTTAAACATGACACATTTAAAAAATATATAGCGAACAGAATGGGAGTATTAAGGCAGCGCAAAGAATTTGCTTTGTTTTTGAAACTTCATAACTAATATCTAAAACAAAAAACATTCAATTAATTTTTAAAAATTCAATAATTTAAGACACGCTTTATTGAACAGCCGAAAGTCCCAGGCAATAAGTGTTAAATGGTTCCAGCGGACTCTATTTAGCGAGATTAACGCATGGCAAAGTTTTTAAAAGCCATTTCAAGTCAATCCGAGTGACTAAAAAAATTCAAAACCTTGTCCGAAGCTCAAAAACCCGATTTTACGTTGATTTTTATATTATTCTAACCTGTCTAAAACATCCAAGTTTAATTTTTTGGCCAAATTTTCTTTCTGGCCGATGTGTTTCAAAGAATTTTTTTTTGTTTCAACATGAAGAACATTTCTAGCGTGTTTTTGAAAAAATCTGAGAAAATTTTTTTCGATCTCCCCAACTTGTTGCCCGTGTAACAATAGGTAAAAAGTTCTCGGATTTTTTCGAAACCACTCTAGAAATGTTCACTATGTTGAAATACATTGGTCAGAAAGAAAATTTGACCGAAAACAATTATCTAGGATGTCTTAGACAGGTTATAAAATTCAAAAAATCAACATAAAATCGGGTTTTTGAGCTTCGGACAAGGTTTTGAATTTTTTAGAACCCGAATTTTGACTCGAAATGACTTTTAAAGATTTTTCCAAAACTTGAAGTCAACACCATAAATATGCTTTTGAACGGTTAATTCTTTTCATTTTTACGCTCAAATATTTATTTGTGCAGTGAGGTATATATATTTTTATACTGAACACGTTGGTACGTCGTTGGAACTGATGAATCTTTTCTTTTTTCGATTTTTTGAAAAAATATCAAATATAGGATTTTTGGCAAAATGGCAAATAATTGAACAACAATTTTGAAAAAATCGTTTTTTCCCTAAATTTTAGAACGAAATTGATTTTGTCGAATTTTGGTATTAAGCGAGTTTTCACATGTTTGGCAAAAATGGGAATTTTCGATTTAAAAAAAAATATAATTAGCAAAAAATGACAATTTTTCGAGTTTTTAAGAGAGACCAAAAATTAGGTACCAACTTCGTATTTGGAACCCGAAAACCAGCTTTTTTCCATTGATTTCGTTAAAAAATTAACAAATTTTCGCAAAATTAACAAAGTTATTCAATAAAAATTACGAGGTTGTTCAATTTCCTTCAATTTTAAAAAATTTTATACCCATTTTCCTATGATTAACTTTGTATATGAGGTCTAAAAGTCATTTTTTGCTGAAACAACCTCGTAAATCGATCACCTCACCCTGGGTACCTGAACACCTATGCCGCCCCCCATGTCTTGTTTTCAATTTTTTCCTGCCTTCGAGCGGTTTTGAGGGGGGGGGCATGCCCCTCACCCATCCCTGGCAACGCCGCTGCTACATATCTGTTTGTTTAAAGTGTTTTCTTAAAAGTAATGACATAAAAAAATAATTTATTTTTGAAATAGATTTTCAACTAAACTTAATTTAATCAAGCTAATAAAAAAGAAAGAGAGAGAGTAACTCCAAATAAGGAGATTTTCGATCCGATGAAAGTCCAACGTCTAAAAAAATTTCTCGGTCGTTATTTGGCACTATGATGATTGAGGCCGAAGTTTGTTTGCCTGGGGAAATGAGTATTGGAGAATTGAAGAGGACTGAATCTCCGAAGCTAATTTTTACGCTACTTTTTTAAGTAATGATTAATCATTAAATTTTATTGAGATCGAATTTTCGAATTTTATGTGGAAAATTCTATGATGAATAGTTCAAGTGATATTTCTACATTTTGTGTTCAAATTATTCGGTCTGGAAGCTATTCAATGTACAGTATTTTCATGTTTATACCATATTCCACAATATTATGGGTACGTGAATTTTTTTAACAGGCTCAGGATAGAATTGTTTGTTAGACCCTCCATGTTGGCCACTCGGACGCCCCCCCCCCTGTGGACGCAGTCAGATGCTCCAGTCGACTGAGCATCTAAGGCCGAGAAGTTATTTTCGAAGAGCGATTCCCGGGCTGCAGCTTCCAAGCGGGCAGAGCCCGAAAAGTGACCCAACTCTTTAGGAATCAGGGACCCATAGGACTTCAGACCCATGGAACCCAGGCCCACTTTTGGTCCCAATATCAGGACCCGGATTTGCAGGCTCATAGCCAATTTTGATCATTTGCCAAAAAATTCCAGAGGACACGTGCCCCCCCCCTCCAACCTGTAAAAGGCCTCAAAAAAGCGGTTTTTGATCAAAAAATGTATTTTTTAAGGGTCGTCCTCCCCCCAAACCTGAATCCTGGCTACGGCTCTGGTCTGATGGCTCGTTTAAGACAAGTTTTTTTCCAATAAAACTATTTTAGATTCTTTATTCCAATCCAAAAAGTTATTCCACATATGGTTATAAAATAATTTTTCATTTGGGTTTAGTCGATTGTTTCGGGCTTTTGTTACACCCAAGTGCCTTATTTTTTACACTATTTCAACTTCCTAGCACCTCATTTATAATTAAGGTAATATATTATAAAAAATTAAAAACTTTTTTATTTTAGTTTTTTGGATCGTTCTTAAATGCAACAGTATTCATTGTGTTTTATTTTAACTTTTTATTGGCATTTAACCGGCTTGTTTGGATGTGTTTTTCAAACGATTGGATAAATTTATTTGAAAAGAAGATTTTTAAGGTAATTCCATTTTATGAATTACAAGTTTCGATAAAAAGTGTCATCTTTTTTAGATTACTTTTGCGATTTTTCGTGAAAAATGGGCACCAATCTAAATATAGTGGCCATTCAGATATGACGTCATCTAGGGGGGATCCATCTCAAGAGAGTAGCGAGCCTCGAGGAACGGAGGCGGCACTTCTGGGAAAGTGAATGGCATTTTATAGGAAAACTCCGAAAAAATGCCTAAAAATCGGGAAAAACGTCATTTTTCTAGTGAAATTTTCCAGGAACGGGGTGATATGTACCCCCTATGCCATCTCGAGGTCACAACCTTGGTCCATCCCAGTGGCGGTCCCAAAACCTCATACTAAGGGTGTGTGATATGGCGACCTTTTTGGTCGCCAAATAGCTTAAGGCAAAATTTTTTTTGGAAAATTGCTTTTTTTTAACCTGAAATGCTTGAAAATTTGCCCAAAATTGGACATTTTGGAGAATGGTCATTTTTGATGAAAAAATGGACAATTTTGATGAGAAATAGAAAATTTGATCTATTTTTGGTACCAAAATTGGGTTGGGAAAATTTTGGGGAAAATATAAGGGGGACCAAGGGGAAATTTTTTCATTTTTTGTCCTCTAGGGGGCACGTGCCCGAAGTGTCCCCTATTTTCAGAAAATTTCATTAGAAAAATGACATTTTTCCGATTTTTGGGCATTTTTTGGGAGGTTTTGATCCAGGTGCCCTATTCTTGGACCCTAGCTATGGCCATGGGCCAGCCCGTAGGTCGACAAGGGGGGGGGAGCCTTTCCCTGATCCACACACACACGGACCCAAAATTGAGGGGGGACAACGTACTCATGGGCCCAAAATTGAGGAGTGATCACACATAGACCCCGTCGAACATATGATGTGGTCCATAAAAATTGGGTGCAGAAGACTACCTCAAGCTAAAAAAAGGTCGTTTTTTGGTGGAGGTGGTGGGGGACCACCTCATCGGGGATCCCCTTTCCCCACCTTGCCGACCTATGGTCCAGCCCTTCAATAAAGGTTCATACAGCCATTCATTTTTGACAGTTGGGGTCAAAAAATGCCGAAAATTTGATGACGTCATATCTGGACAGCCACATATAGCCGTCTCTTTTTTATTTTTAAAACGCCCACCGGCCTCGTGAATCAGAGTCATGAAAGCGTTTTTCGATTCAGAAATTCGCCAATTGATTACCCGTCGAGTATTTTTTAGAAAAAATTTGGGTCCAAAAATCATTTAAAAAATCACATAAATGTCATTTTTGAGGGTACACTGTGATTTTTTAGATTTTAATAGTTCTTGGATATGTATGGGGTATTATTGTGTTGGCAGCACATTTCCATCCAGAAATAAGCTTTCTCTTTTACATCCAGTCCTCTTTGTGGGCGGCGGATGGTGATTTATGGCATATTATTGGAACTATCGAATTATTTCAATCGATCCTGTGTTTTGGTTTAGCATTTGTATTTTATGTGATTATCTTTACCCGACTAATTCTTTTGGTATGTTATGAACGAAGCCAGGATTTTGGATTTAGCGGAACTACCAAAAAAGCGATTTTTTAGTCCAAAATGGCATTTTTCATCAAATTTTTTGGAGATCATCGCTCGGAAGTCATCGTTCGGGAACTCGACTAATGAAATGAGTCTCGCCCGCAAAATTTGCGGGCGAAATTCGTTTTTGGTTGCGGGCGACCTCCCCCCTCGAAATTCCGGGAGGGGTTGTACACGTGTGCCCCCCCCCCAGTATGACGTCATATGTGAACAGTCCTTTTAGAAAAATTCTTTCCAAATGGACACCAGCTATAGAAAAGAAATTCAGTTATTATTACAAGTAAATTAAATTTTTTGACGTAAACTAAAATACCCAGGCAGTCATCATAACATTCTTTGGTGCGTTTGTCAATCTTTATTGGAATATTATCTATTTGGTCATACCGAATAGAATGTTAAAAGAATCCTTGGGTATGGTCCTTTGGATTACTGCTAACGGGTGGAATTGGATTATTTATTTGATTTTTAATACGTAAGGATCTTGTTTTATTTCAAGACTACACATTTTTTAGGACGATAAGACACGCGTTTCTAAGAACAATTGGTTTAAATAACGATAGCAGTGCTTTAATTAATAATGTTTCATAACTGTGTAAGGGGCTTCTACATCCTCTCATATTAAACGAGAAATGTCTGTTTATGTCACCGAATTTTGTAATCTTAAGTCCGACTTAGATTTTTGGAAAGAGCCCGGTGAGAGAAGAAAAACGACACCAAAATCATGGGGGTATCCCCTCTGAAAAAAATTCACTAACCGAGTATATAAAATAACCACACTAGTCTTGGTCGGGCTAGTGCCTTCAAACTGTGTCGCCTGCCCTTGGACCTATCTTCGACTTTCCGAGCAAACGTCTCTTAAACTTTTTTTCATTACTATTTTTATGTAATATACTAAGAAATATGTGTAAAATCATAATAAAATTACTAAAAAATCGAAAAATGAGTGAAAAAAGAGACTTTTAAGAAGGCTTCTTATTTCTTCTTTAGATTTTTCAATCAAATAATTTAAGTACAGGGTGCGTCACGAAACTGCAACACTTAATCTTTCTATTTTTTTAATACTTTTTTCAATTTATTTTGATATCAATTTGTGTTTTTATAGCTAAAAATGAAGGAATTAAGACCTGCTATAATTAGAGTGCACGAAAAAGGCAAAGGAGTACGTGAAATTGCGCGATTTCTTGACATCGAACCATCCACAGTATCCCATACTATCAAAAGATTTGAAAAGACTGGAAGCAATGAAATCCGAAAAAGGCAAAAAACAGCAAGAAGCCGAAGAAATATCTAGCGCGCTAAAGCGGTTTTTTTGAATAAATCTGTGTTGTTTTTGTTGTTATATATTTGTTGTTGAATAAATTTAGTTGAAAAATTAAGTGTTGCAGTTTCGTGACGCACCCTGTATTCGAAGTTCTTCTACATTCTCATCAAGAAGCATGCCCGGCTCTCGACAGCTATAAATTCAATGACTCTTTCCAAGAAATCTAACAAATCGAAGGATCTTGGAGATTGTTGAAAGAATCGACAATTACGGAACTTTGACACGTTACGTCGATGCTCTAATTGCAGTGGACGTTTTAAAAAATACAAATCTTTATTTTTGCGTTATTTGTGAATATAATCGTTATTGATTTTGTTATTGTTTTTTAAGTTGGAAAACAGTAACGTGATATGGGCCATCCATGGGGTCGGACTCCAGACCTATCGCACTTTCAGACTCTGGATATGGCCCGCAAGCTTATGCCCTATGTTTGCACTTTCAATAATATGATTGGTGAAATGGTGATCAATGTGAGTCATTTTTTGCTATGCGTTAAGGGTGCGTCAAAAAAGGGATGGGGTAAAACGGGTTGGGTGAGGTGTTTTGGGTGAGGGTGAGGTAAAACGGGTGAGGATCGGGTGAGGCGCTTGTTGCGCTATTGATAAATGCGTTATTAATAAAAACATCATACATGGGGGTAAATTTTGGTCAAGAATCTGAATCCGGGGTCGATTTTATTCAAATCCCCATGCTTATCCGGCATTTTCACATTTTCAGTGTTTTCGGTCCATTTTGAGGGGGGTAAAACGGGTGAGATTTCCGGGTGAGGCACAAATCGATGGGAATTTGCACTAACGTCATATATATATGGTCTTGTAAGTGGTCTATGTGTATGCTTAGGAGTTAAACATGCGTATAGTGCTCGAATTAACCGAAAATAATTTATCAATAAAACGGAATCAATAAAAGTGTAAATGCATAAATTTTCGAAGGGGGGTAAAACGGGTGAGTTTTCCGGGTGAGGACAAATCGAAGGGAATTTGCACTAAACTTCACTCTATATGATCTTGTTGCCATCGCTCGATATTTCAATCGAACGCCCTAATCACCGGATTTCTTTAGGAAAAAAAATTATTTAAAAAAAATTTATTTTAGATTTTCTAGCCCACAAATAGTGAAAATACAGTTTTTTTAAGAGATACACTTTCTTGAGTGTTCAAAGGTTGCTTTAAACGGTTCGAACGCACTCCAAGTTGAATTTATTTAGTGAGATTAACGTATGAGGAAGTTTTTAAAAGTCATTTCGAATCAAAATTCGAGGAGTAAAAAATTTAAAACCATGTCCGAAGCTCAATACCATCTATTTTACGTGTATTTTTTGAATTTTCTAACCTCTCTAAAACACCTAAGATAATTATTTTCAGCCAAAATCTCTTTATGGTAGATGTATCTCAATATGGAGAACATTTCTAGCGCGGTTTCGAAAAAATCCGAGAAACTTCGATTTTTGAGCCATTTTTACACGTGGTTCCCTTCGATTTGTCCTCACCCGGAAAACTCACCCGTTTTACCCCCCTTCGAAAATTTATGCATTTACACTTTTATTGATTCCGTTTTATTGATAAATTATTTTCGGTTAATTCGAGCACTATACGCATGTTTAACTCCTAAGCATACACATAGACCACTTACAAGACCATATATATATGACGTTAGTGCAAATTCCCATCGATTTGTGCCTCACCCGGAAATCTCACCCGTTTTACCCCCCTCAAAATGGACCGAAAACACTGAAAATGTGAAAATGCCGGATAACCATGGAGTTTCGAGTAAAATCAACCTCGGGTTTGGATTCCTGACCAAAATTTACCCCTATATATGATGTTTTTATTAATAGCGCATTTATCAATAGTGCCTCACCCGCACATCACCCGTTTTACCTCACCCTCACCCAACCCGTTTTACCCCATCCCGGGCAGACCGCCTGATCTACCTTTAGGGAGGGCAGTACCTGGGTATATCCCTGTCTTATCATTTTCCCATTTTCTTACCCCGTTCTCGCAAAATTCGCCCAATATCTCATAAACCGGCTGGAAAGCTCTTGCTCCTCTTTGGAATATTTAAATCTGGCAGTATTATACGGTTCTCCAAAAATAAAATTGATTTCATAGCCGTGCAAAACACCCATCCAACTTGGCCAAGTTTGCTGGGTAGACCTATGCGTAAAATAATAATAAAACGTTTGGCCACCATGTAGGGTATGGGCAAGAGCCATTTCATTCACATTACACGTGAATTGGAGATCTCCTAGCATTTTATCTAAAAGTTGAATATTTGTATGAAAAATGGAGCGTATACCAGTGGGGGGTCAGGGGGATATAGCTTCATTAAACCGAAAATTTCTTAAGAAAAATAAGGTCTTTACCTATCTGGGCTCCCAAAATGAAATTCTAGAATCGATACTAGTGTACAGAGTCGAAACATTTTTTTCAAATTTTTAATTTGATACCTAAGCTATCAACCCAATCTTGTGGCTTAATCGGCAGTTCTGCAGGTTCATATTCATGGATTATGGCTTGTAGAGTGAGGGAGGATTTGAGCATATGGCGAGGTAGAAGATTTGATATACTTCGTAGCCAAACTTCTCGGCTTGTGATAAAATTTTTCTTCTCGAAAAATTCGGCTGGTGGGAACACGTCCTAACATTTAAAAATGAGTTTCAAAAATTTCTTTGTTGTCTAACATCTTTTTGGAACTTATTAAAATCAAAATATTAAGCAAAATGAGATTTTATACTTAAACAATCTTCTTTTTTTGTTCAGTAAAAAGTAAAGAGTCAGTTTTGATCAATTGTGTGTGCATGTGTCACACACAACTTTAAAAAATTGTACATTTTTATGTGGGGGGTTTCTAAACACTACTAGTACTGCACATAGATATAAACACCTACTGCTAATTGATAGACAATAAAATAAATAGCCTCATCTAAATTTGAGCCAGCCAAAAGTTGTGTCGTTTTAAAATGACCCTGTTTCAGGGAAGTCGTCGCACTTTCAACCAGAAAATCACCATCCACAACAGGAACCCATGGAAAGTCGGCAAACTCCATTACGGGTGCCCATTCGGAATCGCTGAAGCTC
This sequence comes from Acrobeloides obliquus, assembly GCA_034698545.1. NCBI lineage: Eukaryota > Metazoa > Nematoda > Chromadorea > Rhabditida > Cephalobidae > Acrobeloides > Acrobeloides obliquus. Next base: position 2,419 of record JAQGBS010002755.1, on the reverse strand, counting down.
AAATTCCAGCGTTATTTTATGTTATATAGAAAATTACAAATGAGGGAACAATTTTTGGTAAACGGATAGTAAATTATGAATTTTTTATTTTTCAATTTTTCTTGATATGTCAAAAAAAGTTTCAAAAATTAATTTATTGTCTAACACTATTTTAGAACTTATCAAAGATAAAACATTTTACAAAATGATCTGTTGATGTTTTATTTTAGAGGTATCTTTTCCTCTTTTTGACTTATTCTCAAGAATGGAATTAAAAATGTGAAATCGGTTTTGATCATTTTTATATGTGTGCATGTACACACACCTGTATTCTGATGGATTTCAGCATCAGCTGAGATCAGGGATCAGTAACCTGAGCAGGGATTCAGGAATGGTCTCCATCGCAAAATTTCTAAGTTGCCCCTGAACCCCTCGTAAAAATCTTTGCGACCTTTTTTCGATCGTCAACTTCAAAAATGATCATTTTTTCAATAAAAAAGAGAATTTTTCACCAAAAACGGCTATTTTGCCCAAAATTTTGCGATCTTGGTGGGCGGAAGGTCGATAAATGTTCGAAGTTCCTCCTTTACTCCCTCGCAAAATTTTGGAAAATATGGACCCCCTCATGTAAAGCTCCGGAACTGTCCCTTACCGAATTTTTTCCGCTGAGGCATCCATTAAACATCTTATAACCTTGTCCATATCCCAATTTTCTGGGTTTCTTGACATATTCCCACATTTCATGTGCTCGTATAAGACAACTGCTCTTGTTAGTGCCACTTGGCGGTTTTCTATAGCCCAGGGAGCTGTAGCTGACCCACTTTGGAGTATAGCACGAGCAAAATAAGGTGCTAAAATTTTGGGTCTAGTAAGAAAATTTTCCAATATATATCCCAAATCATAATATAGCAAAAAATTTTGTGTGGTTGGGGATGAGATATTGACCTCTCAGAGACTGAGAGGTCAATATTTTCAAAATTTAAAAAAACATTACCTGATCGTTGACTTAACATATGCATCGACACTGATGCAGCACCAGCAGATTCCCCAAAAAGAGTAATCCTATCTGGATCACCTCCAAAAACTTCAATATTTGCATGAACCCATTTCAGCGCCATTAATTGATCCCATAAACCCATATTTCCGGGAGCTTCCTCTCTAGCCAAATACAAGAATCCAAACACGCTAACTCGATAATTCATAGACACTATAATGACATCTTCTTCGCTAAAATTTATGATTTTTTTAATTGTTCAATTTTGATACCTAGAGAAAATTCTGCCATCATAAACATCTAATGTGGCACACCCGGACCAAAACCCACCGCCATAGATCCAAACCATTACGGCTAGTTTTTTCTTTCGGTCTACTTGGTCGGGGACGTAGATGTTGAGGTAGAGACAGTCTTCGGACATGGGAACGTTGCTATTCCACATGGTGGCACCGTCAAAGTCGCCGAAATAGGTGTCTAGACTCTGAAAAGTTGGATAGGTTATGTAGGGCACAAGAAAATTCCCCAAAAATGCCCTTCTGGCTCAGTGGACAAGGAACGAAACCAGCTAAAGACAGTGTGATTTTGTAACAAAAAATTTTCATGGTGTCTGAAATTTTTTTGGAACTTGTTAAAGATTTTAGATTAATAGATAAGATAAGGATGGGGTTTGAGAGTAGAGTTCCTGAAAAACGAAAAGTCAAACCCTATACCGAAAGTTTGAAAGCCGAAATCGAATGATAAAAACGGATAAAGTCGAAACCGATCAACCAAAACCGATACTTACCTGTACACAAGCTTTTGGAGGTGTAGTAGCATTTAGTGCCTCACGCCACGGCTTTTTCGGCACCGGTTTACGAAACCTTAGCGGTCCTATCGGAGGCTCCGCAAAAGGTATACCCAAAAATTGCGTTACATATTTGCCATTTGGGGCTGATACATATTCACCAAATAAAGGAGATCCATCTGGCAGAGTAATATGATAGGTTAGTATCGGCTGAAAGTCAATTGTTATTTTTTGAAAAAATTTGATGATACAATTTTTACAAGGTGAGCAAAAAACTGTACTTTTGCGTTTTTTTGGTGAAAAGGTATCAAAAACTGGAAACGTAAAAATTTCTTCGTTATCTTACTTTCTGTCGAACTTATCAAAAAGAAAAAACTTAGTGAAAAATCCTTTTGCGGATTCAGGGTTTTTTAACTAAGTTTTTTCTTTTTGATAAGTTCGACAGAAAGTCAGACAACGAAGAAATGTTCAATTTTGCGCTGTTTTAACTTTTTTGCGTTTCCAATTTTGCTAGAGCCCTTATGGATGGGAAGGGTTACGATTACTTTGGGTATTGAAACAATTTTTGCTATCAAAATCTCTAGGTTGACTTTTCTAAATCCCTACCTTGACTAACACCAAAATCGCAGTACAAAACTCGAGCCAAAAAATCCAAATTTTCA
>JAQGBS010002754.1:0-12565 GCA_034698545.1 Acrobeloides obliquus | reverse complement strand
TACTGTAAAAACAAAAAATGCTCCATTTTTCATGACTTTTTGAATATATCATTTTTTCATATGATTGTAAATTACTGGACTGGTCCTTTAAAGTTCAATTTGAAAAACTTTATAATACCCGTCAAAAGTTTTAAATTCTTGAGATTTGTACGACGGATACGGATCAAATTAGGCATATTTTCAATAGTGTTATTAATACGATAATATGGGAGATCTCAAAGATACTGGGATGTTGTACTTTTTTGCATTTTTATTTTTTATTATTATGATCTTTTGCCAAGACTGGACAGTTTGTGTCGAGTCGTTAATGACTCGACACAAATGGACTAATTTCGTTTGATTTTGATAGAGGATATTTTAATTGTACAGGTCTATAAAGTTAATAATAAATTAAGCCAAGATATAAAAAAATTATGAAAACTCATGATTTCTGGTCTTCTTGAGAGTTCTCTATGAAATGTTGCCAATATTTCTAAAAATTTAGTTTTTTTATATTTAATTACAGACCCTTAGAATTTTCTCGCATCCCTCAGGACCGTTGCCAGAGGTCGAATTTGGAGCTCATGAGAAAAATCATAAGGGTCTCGCTTATGATCGCTCTCATTGGAAATTTGGAGCTCGGATGTTTAACACGCCGAGACGTGGAAAATACAGTGTGTTAATCACAGTGTGAGAAATGGAAAATACACCGCTTGTTCACCAAAAATTTCGGGCATTCAATTGTAGGTTTCGGTAAGGTCCGTTTCCGCCGCCAATGGGAAAAAAATCCGGGGGCGGTGGTCAAGTGGTCCAAGGCGCCGCCCATTCGATCTGTCAAGTTAGGAACATTAAGCCCACAGATTCAATCCCGCTAGGGCAAAAATTTTGATTTTCAAAAAATTCTTTTACAAACAATGGAGCAAAAATTTTTTTGTCCATTTTTAAAAAGTCAAAATTTTTGCCCTAGCAGGATCGAACCTGAGATTCCAACTTTACTAACTTGTCAAATCGGACGGGCGAAATTTTGGACTACTTGACCATCGCTCCCGGACTTTTTTCCCATTGTAGGCGAAAACGGACTTTAGCACAATGGTAGTGCACTTGGACGGTAGTCAGGAAGTCCGAGTTCGAGTCCCAGTCGGGTCCGAAAACTTTTGCCTAATTTCATATTATCTGTATTTCCATAATCTGGGTGTGGTAATAATCCGAGCTTTCTAAAAAATGAGAAAATTTATTTACTTGCGGCATGCTGAGAAGTCTCATCATAATTTTGATCTGTTTCTTGATTTCCTCTCTTACAGCATCGATTTTAATGTCCTTTTCCATATAAATTCCTACGACTGTCGGGGCTAAACACAACGCCAAATTTTCTAGCGTCATCAGGTTCATTTCTGAATTAATTACGACCCTATTCCAATGCCCAAACATGTAAATAAGTGTGTCTTGATGTGGTTTGGGCAATTTTAAAATGGCGTCGTGAATTTTGAAGTCGAGCTCAGAATCACAAGCTTGATAAAAATCTTCGAATAGATATGGTGGAATTAGAGGGTCCTGAAAAAGTAAGTCATATTTTAGAGAATTTTAAACTTTAAAAAATTTACTCGAATTTCTTTTAAAAATTCTTTGATGCACCCGGTAATCGTTTCAGTAGCATATTCATCCAAATTTACAACTTCTTTTGATCCTTTTAGCTCTTTTAAAAGTTTTTGAACTTGTGATCCTTGGCTAAATTTTTATTTTTCTATTGAATTTCTAGGTGTATAAGAAAACCGGAATGTGAGCAATTTTTCATGTTTTTTCGACCTGAAATTTTTTTCAAAAATGACCCTATTAGGGCTAATTTTATGCGGGGAATCGATTGCGCGCATTTCCAACGCTTCCCTGATCCTAAATCAGGAAATCGCAGTGTGTATATTGAAGCGAAAATCGAAAATTTTTATTTTCGATTTTCAAGACACACACACCGATTCACTGAATCAGGACCAGGGAAGCGTTTATAATCTTCGGGAATGCACGTAATCGCTTCCCCGCATAATTTTACCCTTAGAAAATCTAAAAATTTTCGATTTTCGCTTCAATACACACTCTGATTCCCTGATTCATGGTCAGAGAAGCGTTTTCAAGCTTCGGAAATGCGCGCAATCGATTCCCCGCATCAAATTAGTTCTAATAGGGTCATTTTTGAAAAAATTTCGGATCGAAGAAACATAAAAAATCGCACAAAATTCAGGTTTCTATACATCTTGTATTTACCCGGGAATCCGGTAAATCCCATGAAAATCTAGTCGATTTTTATCCAAAGCATTAACACAATTGACAAGCAAAGGAGGTATCATATGATTCTTGTTTGAACAAAAATCCTTGAGTGATCCTGACTGCACTTGATGCTCAACAATGTTATCTTTTTGATATCGTAACTGGAGAATCTCGGCATGGCAATCGTTATCGTTTGAATGACAATTTTTGTGATAACAAATATTACAATCTGAAGTCATTTAAAAATAATTAAAATACAGAAACATGCGTACATAAGCATCGTAAAACATCGCCATTGACAATCAAATTGCCATCTTCATCCTCGGAAATGATCATCTCTATGTTAGTGTGACAAATTCCACATTCGGCGATATAAGAGGTAAAGTTGGAAGGTGCAAAATGATGTTGTTTGGAAGTTTCAGCGACCATATTTCTTTTACGGGCTGATATTCTTTCGATTATACCGCGATGGCTAAAAAATTTTTCAGAAGAACAAATGAAAAATAGTGGGAAGAAATTCTAGAAATTTGCAGGAAGTCTAAAAGATCAAGAAAATCTCGAAATTCTAGAAAAACTAGGAAATCAGATCCCATTTTATTCTCACATAATTTTTTCTCACGTCGCGATGCCGTCATGACGCCACTACGCCATCGTGACGCGATAGCGTCACGATGTCATGATGGAGTTGCGACTTCATTGTCACATTACATTCGCGTCGCGATGTCACGATTGCGTCGTGACATCACGATAGAGTCGTGGCTTCATGACGGCATCGAGAAGGCGTTATGACAGTTCGCGACATCACGACGGAGTCGCAACGTCATGACAGCGTCGTGGCGTCATGACGGCATTGTGAGTGAAAAAAAATATCTGAGAGAAAAAATATTGTGTGAGAAAAAAATTTATGCCCTAGAAAATCTAGAAAATGAAATTTCTCGAAAATTGCATGAATAGTGCGTATCATAGGTCGGCAAGGTGGGGAAAGGAGGCCTCGATGAGGTGGTCTCCCTCAATTTTGGGTACATGAGCGAGTGGGTCATATGGAGACTTCCCTCCTCCCCCCCCCTGCCGACTTATGGTGCGCATTAGGTCTTATTTCTATTTAATAAAATTATACTTACAAAGTAAACACATTTTCGAGTTCTCTTCTCACTTTCATTATAAAAAAATAATAATAAAGTTGCCCAAATAAATAAAAAAATTGCCCAAATAATAATAATTGCTTAAGAAGGTGTTTCTTAATTACGCAATTTTAGGTTTTTATACCATCCAGTAGTTGTTTTTAAACATGAAAAGATCGATAGAATTAATTGGCGGACCTAAAACCTAAAAAAATGAATCAAAATGAGTCGGTGATGATTCATAGATTGATTCGAAGAGATAAATAGCGCAACTAATTGCAAAATTCAATTTGAAAAATCTAGATGAAAAATAATAACTTTTATTTGACTTTTTATGAAAATAAACAAAAATTAATCGTTTTTATAATGCGTTTGAGTATCAACATAACGGTTAAAAAAACTTTTACAATCAACAAGACAAAATATTTGAAGCAAATCCCCTGGTCGCTGCCAATTAACGTTGATTAAACTCGGCAAAAAAATTGTTTTATTTTCTTCCGGAAATTACCCATTTAGGGGTAATTTTATACGCAAAATTCATTGATAGCCATTTTTGATCAAACAATGATCGGTGAAGTTGCATGAAAGCAACGATTTCATATAGTTTTTCACAGGCATCTCTGCGTGGTCGTATTTTGGCGAAAAAATTCTGTTATTTTCCCGCCAAAAACAACCACGCAGGGATGCATGGGAGAACATTTGTTCATTTCTCGAGAAAATCGACTTTTCACCATTTTTCTACGGTTTTCAGATTGCGGGAGTGTGCGCAATCGTTTTTTCGCATAAAATTACTCCTAAATAGGTAAGTTCCGGAAGAAAATAAAAATTTTTGGAGCAAGTTCCCTTTTGGATTGTCACTTGGCGTGGTCAAAATTTCAACAAAGAAATTTTAAGTGGCGGTAACCAGGGTAAATAAGTGGCGGTAACCACTCCAAATTTGGACCCCTGGTTACCGCCACTTAACGTTGACTAAACTCGACAAAAAATTTTCTTCCGGAAATTACCTATTTAGGGGTAATTTTATGCAAAAAATCGATTGCGTGCACTCCCGCAACCTGAAAACCACAGAAAAATGGTGAAAATTCGATTTTCTCGAGAAAGCCACCTTAAAGAATTCAGCTGGAGAGAAAGATTTGGAAGACGAAATCAAGTGTTCTTCAACTTCTGGTCACAAGTAGCAGCTAACTATCCATGCAATCCATGAACAAGCCATCATCTTATTCCAACGGCCCTCTTTAGGGCCACAATATTAACAAGAATTATTAGCTTTAAAAATTAATTTCGAGCATCTTTTCTAAGTTTTCAAGCAAAAATAAAAACGCTAACATTTTCCATTTCTCGAGAAAATCGAATTTTCATCATTTTTCTGTGGTTTTCAGGTTGCGGGAGTGCACGCAATCGATTTTTTGCATAAAATTACCCCTAAATAGGTAATTTCCGGAAGAAAATTTTTTGTCGAGTTTAGTCAACGTTAAGTGGCGGTAACCAGGGGTCCAAATTTGGAGTGGTTACCGCCACTTATTTACCCTGGTTACCGCCACTTAAAATTTCTTTGTTGAAATTTTGACCACGCCAAGTGACAATCCAAAAGGGAACTTGCTCCAAATTTTTTGTTGAGTTTAGTCAACGTTAAGTGGTGGCAACCAGAGGAACTTGCTTTTTTTCATTTTTGGAGATTGGCGCTCTCAACGAAAAACCACCTTGCTTGCATCGAAATGCTCGGGTTTATAGTCGACGTAGCCGCAACTCTCGAGCCATTCCACCATTTCATCGTGCTCCGGATGACTTACGTCTGTTAATTTTTCCAGAAGCTCCGCGAAGCCATAAATTCCACCTAAAATCGTAAGAAATTTTGCTGCGCAATTTTGTGTTTGTTTCATACTTGAGGATAACCGTAAAAAACGTTCCAGTAAGTTACAATCATATGCAATATAATATATTCGAAAAGATCATGAAAAATGGAGCATTTTTTGTTTTTACGGCATGCTCTGAATCGTTGTAGTTTTCGAGATAATTGCGTTTGAAATTTTGAATTTGTGTACATGTTTTTGACGATGACGAATTTAGATCACCTGATGTGATGAGTCATACTTGTTTTTATTGTCCTGGGCTCCCTTGAAACTTTCTCTGATCTTTTACTTTAGCTCAGCTCCTTATAAAACTTTCACAATTACCTTCTCCTAGCTCATATTTATAGTTTGAAGACTAGTTTTTTTGAGTATTAAAATATAAACATGATTTTGAAAATCCCTACCACAATCTTCTGGAGGACAAGCTCGCTTTCCAGCCAAACATCGCGGATATTCACCGCCATCTGAAGTCACAATCTTTTCCAAAACCACATCGTGTTCCCAGCTGTCTCCGAAGTCATACTCATAAATGGCCTTAGGACTGTCATCTACAAAGAAACGATCGGAAATTTTCTCCACTTTCTCGTCCAAGACCTCTTCGAAGTCTACCATCGGATCAGGAGCTGCAATTCTGACTGAAAATCCTTGGCTTTTGAGGAACTCAAAACTGTGTAAATGATAGTCTAAAATAAGAATTTTAGAAGCTCTTTAAAATTTTAGTCGGGACGCCGAACCCAATATGTCTCGGACCCGATATGGTCCTTTGAGTCTCGAGTCATGGACCCGTTGGTCCTTAGAATCCCAGATCCTGGATCACCTGAAGCCTTTTGTGAGATCTATGATTATAACAAATCTTGGAGCCTGGGTCCCCAATCTTGGGCGACAGGTTAGTCTCAAGGACAAGTTAGTCCCAAAAAAGTCAAGTTAGTGCCAATCATACCTTTCCATCCCATAGCGTCGGCGATCGCAACATGCAAATTCCAAAAGGTGTAATTCGCGGGAACCTGAATACGGCGCCAAATTGGAGGATTTGAATCATGCAAAGTTACTTTGAATTGATAGACGTCACCACTAGCCATTTTTGAGAATTTTCAGTAATATAAAATATGTCAAAATTAAAGATTTTCCACACGAAACAACACAACACAGTAGATTAACAAGAGACATGCACGAAGTGATACATGAATTTTTCAAAAAGTCCTATTCTGAAAGAGCATACCTGATAACTCTTTAGGAATAACAAAATTAGTTGCTATAACTCTAATCCTGAGGAGATAAAAAATATACGCTACTAAGTAAAAAATGATCCATTTAATCAAAAAGCAGAATGGCTCAGTGGATCGGCTTCAGGCCAATGACCTGACTGTCCTGGGTTCGACTCCCCTTGACGTCCAAAAGTTTTTGCCTTTTTTTAAAACTTTGACTTGAACTATAATTTCTGACCTTGAATGTCGAGGTTCAATCCTCCCTCAAATTCGTTTTGCATTAGATTTTGCCGAATTAAAATTTTTTGCCTAAATCCTATGTCTTAGGGTCAAAGATACGCCAAAAATCGCAAAATTTGACCCTTTAATTTGACAAAAACCAAAATTTTTAGCAGCGATTATTCTTATAAATTTTTAAGTATCTCTGTATAAAAAATTAACAACAAAAACCATTAATTGAATTGTTGAAAAAAGGGTTAAAACCAAGGGTGCCAAGGCTGCTGATTTTTCAGAAAAGTGCTGATTTTGAGATGCCAAATCTCGCAAAATGCTAATTTTTCAGTACCAAATCTAATTTTTGAGATGCGAAATTTTGTCAAAATAAGAAATATAATGAAAAATTAGCATTTAGTTAATTTTTGATCCTAAAATCTGATTTTTGAAGTCAGCTTTTGAAACAAATGTTCTTGGCATCCCTGGTTAAAACAGTCAGCAAAAAGACCATCTGCGCAAAACTTGATTCAACAAAAACACTGCCGATTCGTTTACAGATAGACATGCTAAAGGTCAAGCTGACGTTTTTATTTTTGTTAACTGACGAACAACATTTTATTTTTTTTTGCTGGCAAATACATCTGTGCCAAGTGGCAACAATAGATCAATTTCTTTCGAAATAGAATTTTCGCGAAAAATCGAAGCGCGCTGGTAGTCAAGAGAATGATGAAATTATTTTAATATTTTATTTTTTTAAATAATAAACAAAGATAAGAAATAGAATCTATCATAGTGATGTTCAAAGTGATAAATGAGGATAAGTGTAATAATAAGCTTAATGTGGTAACGTTATCACTTATCACATGGAGTGATAACGTTATCACGTGATAATGTGATAAGTGATAATGAGAAAAGTGATATACTTTTTGAGCAAAATTCGATTTTTGAGCCAAAATTCGATTTTCACAAAAAAATTCAATTTTTCGAGTAAAATTCAATTTTTTTATCACACCATGTGATAACGTTATCATGTAATAAGTGATAAAGTTATCACAAAAATCGTTATCACTATTATCAAAATGCGTTATCTGATTATTTATCACACCCTTTTATCCTTATCACTTTGAACATCACTAATCTATCAATAAAATCATGTATAAATTGAACTTGTATTAATTTCAGCATGCACGTGAATAAAAACAAAACAGGGTTTTGACAATAAGACAAAGAAGGATCAAGAGAATCGCAGCACTAACACCAATGGCAATTTTTATCTAAAAAAATACATTAAAGATACTAGAATGGTTCTCACCGACTTATTTTTTCCACCGTACTTTTCCCATCTTATTTTTCCCCACCGTACTTTTCTCACCAAATTCGAAATTTAAAAAAAATTAAACCAAAAAGTTAATTTTTGTGAATCTTTTCATTGAAAAACAATTTTTAAATATTTTTATATAAAAATTCGAAATTTTTACTTTTTTAAATATTTTTTTTCTATTCGATGGGAAAAATATGCTGGTGGGAATCATACTAGTACCCATTTTTAGATGTATATTAGTTTTTTTTTAATTTTAAGTATTTGAAACGTTTATAACATACTTTGATATTCAAATCTCTAGAAGATTTGGCATTTTTCACATTTTCATGAGCACGTTCTGTATACTCGACAGCTGAACTAATATTTGTTTCAATGTTATTTAGCATTTCTCCCTTTAAAAAATTTATTGTTAACATGTAAATAAATTGATAAAAAACACCAACCTGACTTTCAACTATTATAGCCATATCAATAAAAAGATCGTGGAGCTCTCTAACGTTTGATTCGACTTTTATGATAGTTTTATTCCTTGATTGTATGTCATTCATGAAGTCTTTCTTTTCATTTTTCGATATTCCAAGAAGTTTCTAGATTATGAATAGTTTGATATAATTCATCAAAATATAGCGGACAGAAAACTTGGGCCAAACATTTAATCATGTTCATGAGAAAAATAATCAGATCTCAGCTTCTGAAGCAGCATTTCAGATGCAATTTTTTTCGTTCTAAAGTTATAAAATATGGTGAATCTCATAGTGACTTCAGATTTATGTCAAAAATTCAGGATTTCGCTCTAATACACTAATGTTGGAATACAAAAAGTCATATCTGAAGCTGAGATCTGATTATTTCTCTCATGAACATGATTAAATGTTTGACGAAATTTTTTGTCCACTACTGCACATGTATACAACCCCCCTGAATTTGGGGGGGGGGTCGACGCAACCCGCAGGCCAAAATGAGTTTCGCCGCAAATTTTGCGACAGAGATTCATTTAGCCCGCGGGCTAGTCGTGTTTGCCCGCAGAAAGTCACAAATTTCGGGGGGGGGTGTCTGTACACGTGTGCACTACTGTACCTCTTCATCATTATACTCTTGATAAGATAACATTTCTTGAGCTAATTGAGTGTAGACAACTTTAGAATTGTCAATTTCATTTAAAATTTCTACTTCATGATCATTAATTTGTTCATTGGAGTCATAGTTGTGACAAGCATTCGTTTTTTGACGATGCAATTTGAAATGCTGCGTCGAAGGGTCATAAATTTTTTCATTTTCTAAGGCTTCTTCGAAAGTTTCATAATTTTTGTTAATACCAGCTAAATTTTTAAGATTAAAAATTGATTGCACAAATCTTCCCCCTATAAAGCCTTGTCTCACGTCTCCTCGATTTTCTAGGAATTTTCTCAAGATTTTTTAAGTTTTGATAGGCTTTCTAGATTTTTCGATTTAAATCTTCGAAATTTTTTCTTTTTTTGTCAATTTTTCTAGATTTTATCTAAATTATGAAAATGAGGTCTATGTTGCCTGAAAATCAGGGGTTTGTGCCGGAAATCAATTTTTTCGACAGAAGACGCCGTTTTTTAACGATATTTCCACGCGATATTACTTTTGATGTTAAAACTCAATAAATTTCATCAGTTGAGTGTTTTCGATGTTATTACATGTGTATCCGGTCGCCATGTTCCCTGAATCAGAGAAGGTTTGTGTTTTGAAACGAAAACCCCTTTTCGTGCTGTACCCCGATGTTATGATAATCAAACAAAATCCCTCGTCGCGCCGAATATCAATTTTACTAAAACAATCTTCCCTAAATCAGAGAAGGTTGTTTTAGTCAAATTTACACTCGGCGCGACGAAAACTTTTGTTTGAATGCCATAACATGAGTATATTACAAAAAAGGGGTTTTGTGTCAATACACAGACCTTCTCTGATTCAGGAAACAAGGTGACCGGATACACATGCAATAACATCGAAAACACTCCACTGATGAAATTTATTGATTTTTAACATTAAGAAAAGTAATATCAAGTAGAAATGCCGTTAAAAAACGGCGTCTTCTGTCAAAAAGATTGATTTCCGGCACGAACCCCTGCTTTTCAGGCAACACAAACCTCATTTTCAGATTCCTCATGCCCGATTCCATCTAGATCTTCTAGATTTTGTATCGATTTTCTAGATCTGTCTAGACTTTCTAGATTTTCTAGATCTCTCTAGATTTTCTTTAGATTTTGTCTAGATTTTGTCTCTAATTTTTCTAGAGAAACTCATTCCAATATAATTTACTTACTAATTTCTAAATATTTCTCCTTTATTTGGTCAGATTTCTCCGAATACCTTACTGTATCCTCATTAAATTTTTCCATTAATGTATAAAATTTTCTATTTGTCGCCATAATCTAAAAATTTTTTAAATATTCAGCTCGTCATTGTTAAAATAATTATTCACTTGATTTTTCTTTATTCTAAAGAGCGTTCAATGGTAATAGTCATGATTTCAAAAATTCATATCTAAAACACTATAACGATTTAAGACACAATCTCTTTTGACCATCATGGAGTGTGGGACAGCGGGATTTTTTTACAACAGCAAAAAATGTTTCATTTTTCATGATCTTTTCGAATATATCATTTTTCATATGATTGTAACTTATTTTATTGCTCCTTTAAATCGTTATCGTTTTTTAGATATGAATTTTTGAAATCATGACTATTAACATTGAAAACCTTGTATGTATCGATTTTCCATCATCTACAATCGAATTTATCTCTCTATTCAATACTAAAATCTTGTTTCTTTATAAAATCTATAGAAAAGTTACCCTGTAAAACGTTGTTTACGTGGTATAAATTGGCCTTGAATAATTCAACTAACGAGTTGTAATCTTTAATTAGGTCTAAAAATTCCCATTAATAATGAAGTAAAGTTAAAAAAGTTTACTCAAATCTTCGAACGGTGATTCCAATAAATCATCTTGAAATTTTTGGATAGATATTATGTTGTATTTCATCCTTGCAATTCTATCATGTAGATCTTTGATTTGGTTTAAAAACTAAAAATTTTTTGGAACTAGTATAGTTGAAGCGTCTCACTGAAAGTGAATTTTTTTAAAATCTTTTCGCAAAAAATGTTCCCTTTAGGGGTAATTTTATGCGAAGAATCCGAATTTCACATTCCTAAAGCATGAAAACGCTTCTTGGAATCAAGAAAAAGCTGTTCTTTAAACAATTTGTACCATAGGTCGGCAAGCTGGGGGGGATCCTCGATGAGGTGGTCCTCCACCAAAAAAACGACCTTTTTTAGCTTGAGATAGTCTTCTGACACCCAATTTTTATGGATCATACTGTTCGGCGGGGCCCATGAGGTGGTCCCCCCTCAATTTTGGGTCCATGAGTAAGTGGGTCAGGAGGAGAGGCTCCTCCCTTGCCGATCTATGATTTGTACAGAATACGTAAATATCAGATATAATACACAGGGTGGCACACAAAAAACCAGACACTTAAAAAATTTTAAATATAGTTTATTTAGCAAAAAACAACAGCAGTAATCATTCAAAATAACGATCTCCTTTAGCTTGAATACGCTGTTGCAATCTTGTTAGAAAGTTATCTACGATCTTTGCTAAGATTTCTGGCGTAATTTCATCCCACGCCTGGATCAGGGCGGTTTTGAAGATTCGATGTCTTTATGAGACTTAGCGCAAGCTTTGGCTTCCAAAATGCTCCATACAGAATAGTTAAGAGGATTCAAATCAGGCAAATTTCAGGCAGTTTTTAAAGTGTCCGGTTCTCAGGCATTTTTCATTCATTTCTTTCCAGCACCAGGCATTTTTTAGGCATCGGGCATTTCTTTCAAGCACCAGGCATTTTTTCAGGCATCAGGCATTTTTCAGACATCAGGCATTTCCTTCAAGCATTTCTTTTAGGTATCAGGCATTTCTTTAGGCATTTCTTCCATGCATCAGGCATTTTGTCAGGCATCGGGCATTTCCTTCAGGCATTTCTTCCAGGCATCAGGCATTTCTTTCAAGCACCAGGCATTTTTTCAGGCATTTGGCATTTTTTTAAAGTGTCCGGTTTTTTGTGCGCCACCTTGTAAAACATGATTTCCTTGTTCATATTATCTCAAAAACATCTTTTTCTTGATTTAAACAAACGCTTTAGGAATATGACATTCGAATTCCCCGCATAAAACTACCCCTAAAGGGATCATGTCTCGTGAAAATTTTTTTTTAATTTTTCGAAAAAAATTCACGTTCAGTGCGATGTTTCAACTATACTAGTTCCAAATTTTGTACGAAAAAATCGTTTTCTGTGAGAAATTTACTGTTTTTAGATCTTCTTCTTCGTCTGCTTTTAACAGTCCAGATTTTTCTTCAAACATTTTCAAATCTAGTATTTCATAGGAAGTTTTCTTTTTGATGTTGTTATCCAAATTAGCTTTTTGCTGAAAAAAATTCATCCATATTAGAAAAAATAAAAATAATTTACTTTAAACTCATCCATTCGATCTTTGACCATGATTCGTGAACTTAAAGGGGGAGGTGCATTTTGTGACCATTTGGGAGAAGCAAAATTTTTTTTGTAAAAATGACCCTATTGGGGGTAATTTTATGCGAG
>JAQGBS010002753.1:0-12566 GCA_034698545.1 Acrobeloides obliquus | reverse complement strand
CCAATCCCTGATTTTCAATATTGGCGGGAAATTCAAATTCAAAACCAATTCCAAAATCACTAACTTCAAACGCGATTATCTCGGCAACGGTAACGATTCAAAATTTACTGTAAAAACAAAAAATGCTCCATTTTTCATGAATTTCTTGAATATATATGTTATATAAATTACGGCAAATTATTTTTTTCAATTTTTCGTAAAAAAAATTAATTTTTTTTCCTTTGAAAAACACTAATAATATAAAAATAAATGCTTTTTCTTAAAATTTTTTACATTTTTCAAAGTTTACGATTTTCGTAACTTTTTGGCCATCTCTACTTCGAGATCAACGGTTCCCAGGTTCTTATGTCTTACCGTCCAATTGCACTGCATACTAGCTGAGTATGACCCATTTTGGGTCGGCTTTAGAGTTATTTTAGGGGTAGTCTCATTAATATATAAACTACTCTCTAGAGAACAACTTTCTGATTTAATATAAACAATAAACAACGAGAAAATCAATAATTTAAACATACTGATAACGCTAAAATTTTATCAAATCGCTCAAAATGCCAGTGCATGACAGAATTTATATCTGAAATCTGAACCTTTGGTTTATATGACGTTTTTATTATATAAGGCGTATCCTCTTCTAAAGTTCAGATATGCTTATTCATTGATTTTATTATTTCCAAACAAACATGGAATTCTTCTTTTAGAATGAATGTTCTCCCTTCAGACCACTCCTTGATCAATGAACTATCACAAAAACTATGCAAAAATTTATTAATCATCAAAAATAGGCCATTTCAATTAATAGTTGATAAAATTCGTGATTTTATCTTGATGACTAGCTCTTGAAGAATCTCCTTGCTTATCGATTTTTCTATATCGCTTGATGATATTAAGAGACAATATCTCGAGATTTCAAACCTGAAAAATTTTTTCACAAGAGCGACAAAATCTAGCAAATATTAAAGTAGGGTGCTCGAAACAATTTTTCCGACAAAACTTCCACCAGACGAAGGATATTCAAAAATGGCTTTTAGAGAATGAGCCAGATTGGATTAGAATATTTTTTGGGAGGCAAAAAATCAATTTTTCAAGAATATGGGATTCCAAAAAATCGATTTTTTAGAAATTTAGGCATCGAATAGTCATAAACTTTTGACTTGATTTTTGAATAAAGCTTTTACTAGCGAGATTAATACAGGGTGTTTAAAAAAACCGTACTTTTCAAAAATACTGTTGTATGACAAAATCTTTGAATTTTTAGGGGTAAAATCATGCGAGAAATCGATTGCGCGCATCGCCGAAAATTGAAAATGCTTCCCTGGCCCTGATTCAGGAAAAATATAGATTTTTTTTCGACATTTTTTAACTAGCACTTGAATTGAAAAAACGTATTTCGGTGGTGCAGTGACAAAGCGCTGCTTATGTGTCACAAAGGTCCCTGGTTCGAATCCCGCTTGAAGAAAAAAAATTTTGCACAACTATTTTTGAAAAGTACGGTTTTTTATGAAACACCATGTATGAGAAGTAAATGATGTTTAAACATAAAACAGGTGTTTTCACTACTTTTCGCTACCTTTCAATACTTCATTTTCGTTTTTTCCTTCTAGTATCAACTTTGCTATGTTAATCGGAAATTCTTCTATGAACATATGCCCTTCCAAATTCTCTCCACCATCCCATGCCCTCCTTATCGTTTATAAAATCTGGCTGAGGGTCTTTTTCGTTCTAACTAGCATCACATTCTCCACATGCTTGTACGTAATCATACGACACTCACCGATAGCCATGCGTGAATATAGAAAATACATGATATGGAACAGTAGCCAAGCCTTCACAACAATAATCGCCTTGAATATCGCTGAGCTAGTCTCCATCTTTCCATGCCCAGCAGCACTCATAACAGGTCCAGCTCGATACTTTCAGGCTTATTTTGGACTACCCGCAGAATGGGTGGAAATCTCTTTGTTTTTGGGCAACACCATGGCCTACACCTATATATCGATGGTAATGTTTTTGTATCGGCATCAGCAACTGTCCGACGGCTGGTTGAAATGTTATATGGAGCAAAATAGGTATGCGTTACCGGGTAATGCGATAGGCATGGCTGTTGGAATGATATTAATAGTGACGTCGTTGATCGGATATGTTAATGGAAGTGATGTTATGAAGGGAATTTTTGGTAGTATTATTGAGAATGCGACCGATGTGCAGAATGTAACGGTTATTGGGGTTTTGGTAAGTTTTAAAAATCGAGCTCAATTTCTCATCGGCATTAGTCATCTATAACTAGTCAAGTCAGCCCCTAATTGGGGTTGGATCAAGTTTTCATAGTATCAAAAAATGTTCGCAAGAAAAAGGGTCAAAATATAAAATTTCGAAAAAAAGTGAGGTTGAGGAGGTATACAGGGGGTGCAAACGTCCTGACATAAGGTGGTAAAAGTCCTGGCATATGGTGCCTGGCATGATGCGATAAAAAATCTTATTATAGAGTGCACTAGATTCATCATTGAGCATTAGGAGCCGTGCATTTCACGATGGCACTAAGTTAATGCCCAATGATGAATCTAGTGCACTCTATTATAGGATTTTTTGTCGTACCATGCCAGAACTTTTGTATCCTATGCCAGAACTTTTGCACCCTATGCCAGAACTTTTACCATCTTATGTCAGAACTTTTGCACCTTCCCCCTGTATAATAACAGTTTACCGAGGACAGGATATCCTCTTTTAATCCAACCTGTTTCCTTGTAAATGGCTAGGCACATGGATATGCTCTCTGGATTCGATAAATAAATTTCTAGGCACTTCCAATACTAACTGGAATTGTTCTTTTTGCTGAAATCAGTGCTGGTGCTCTATGTTCTTTAATATGCTCTTATAAGATCTACAAATATCTACAAGTCTTTAAACCCAGTCTCTCTCCGACCACGTATAATCTCTACAAAATGCTGATCAACGCCCTTGTTTTGGAAATGATAACTATCCATGTTTTTTTATACCTACCAGTTAGCATCACAGCAATTTTATTTGTTTTTGAATCTGAATTTTCTTCTACGGCTTTCATTCTCAATATAATGTCTGTTTGTGTATTTTGTCCACTGTATAACGTTATAACGCTTGGTTTCATTTCGCCGTATAGGAAAGCGATATTGGGGTTTTTGAAAAATGCCTATGCAAAAATTATTGGAAATCGTGAAACGCAGGTGATTAATATGGCACAACAAGGAGCAATTTCGTTTTCTAATACGACGAATCAAGCTAATTTATTGATGAATTAATACTAACAGGGTTGCATTAAAAAAACGACTTTTCTTGAATTTGGGATTCTAAAATATCTAAACAAATCTTTTTTTAAAGATTTTGAGATATTAAAGGGAGTAACAATCGGAGCCGGTTCTCCGAAACAAATTTTTTTACACGGTCTTTGAGTTGCTAAGTGAATTTTTTATTTTTTTTAAATAAACATTAATTATATTCTCGAGAATAAAAACCATGTGAGAGTTCTTTTAACCTATTTTCATAAAGCTTCAGAGGTACAGAAGCTTGTACTCAAAACACATAGGTGAAAACGGTTGCTAAGCAATTGAATAAATCTCGAAAATCGAATAGCTTCATTATAAACTAAGTTTTCTGTTGTATTGAGGTTAACTATTTTAATTTATCTATAAATCTGAGAAAAATGGATACTGTGAAACTAGACCAAGTTGGTGAAAATTTCGGCTTTACAGTTAACGTAAGTATATGTCTCTTGTTTTGTCACTGGAAACGGTCTCTGATAGCTTGAGGGGGAGTTCCTGGGGTTATAATGATAAAAACCTATATTACTATAAAACCTTTATTGATAATATGCTATAATTAAACCTCGGTTCTCAGAGGAACGAAGAGGGTTGTCTCGGGGACTTTATATACCCTAATCTTTATGTATTTTTCAATGTTGCAGAATTAGAGAAATTTTTTCATTCTTTGAAAATGCGCGCAATTGCAATTAACCCAATATCTTTTCGGTATTTTTATGCCACTTTAAAAATTTAGAAACGCCTTCTTGGTTTCATCGGAGTTCTAGAACTAATAATCTCAACGGCTTTTACCTTTCTCTGGATTGGATACCCTTTGGCCGTTTTTAATACATGGTTTAATCTAGGTATTGTTCAACTTGTTTGGTTTATAATTGTTGTGCCCTCTCTCGTTATTAATGGAACTTCTTTGGTGGCAAATCAAGGAGAAGAGAAAAGGGGACTATACCAAATCTACTTGAAATTGGGAGTAAGTGTCTATTATTGAAGGCATGTATGCACGCACCTCTAGGCATCTCTAGTTGCCTCTAGGCACCAATTGACACTTATCCAAGGAGAACCAATGAGAAGAGAAAAAGGGACTATATCAAATCGGCACTATAACTTTTGTCATGTTTCATGTTCGCCACGTTGCCAAAAGTTATAGTGCCAAAAAACTATAACTTTCGTCATGTTCGTGTCAATATACATATTGCAAATCAGACAACTCAATTAGTCCAAAATTAAATGTTTATTGACACGAAAGTGGCAAAAGTTACATGTCGAAAGTTATCATGGCGAAAGTTATAGTGCCATCAAATCTAAGTTATAGGTTGTTTTTGGGGAAATCACGAGCTCAGGGTTTTGAAGAAAAAATTTTTTTGAATTTTCGCTTCAATAATAAATTAATATTGAAAATCAAGCAATAAAAGTAAAGAAAATTTATCTGAAAAATGCGTAATTTTCAAAATGCTACTCCCCGTCAACAAATTTTTGAGAAATCTTTTAGCAAAAATGAAGAGGAAATCTAGCTCTACGACATCAATATTTTATTCACGAAAAAAGCAAAATTTGCAAAATCGGAGACCTTGGTCTGTAGAGCTAGATTTCCTCTCATTTTTGCGTAAAAAATTTCTGCTAACTTGGTGGAGGAGTAGCATTTTGAAAATTAAGTCTTTTTCTCTTCAAAATCCTGAGCTCGTGATTATCCGAAAAACAATTTATACATGGAGAGTAAGTGCCTAGTGTTGAAGGTAGGAGTGCACTTCTAGGCATCTCTAGTTACCTCTAGACACCGCTGGGCACCTGTATGCACCCAGGTGCTCTCAGGCAATCCATTTGATTAAGCTAACATATTAGCAAGTCGACTCCAATACTACCAAATTTTTAGTTGATCCGTCTCCTATTGGAAATCTATGCTCTGGCTAAATCGTATTCCCCACAATCTTCTTATAGCTACAACTTCAGAATTTTCGAAAAACTCAACCTTTATGGACTCCCAGAACAAGTCATCATCTGGGCAATTATCATCGAAAGTTTAATAGGCTTAGTTTTAGTCTACTTCCGACTACGCTCAGTAAAATCTGGAGATACAGAAGGTCCTGAGGTAAAACCCGGAGATACAAAAGGTCTTCATGGGGTGTGCACTTTTGGAGTCGTAGTAGTAGGCTTGTTGGAAATCCTAGGAAGTATAGTATTCGCAGTGCTGGTTATCACTGGAATTGGACGAATGATTCCGATTAATAGCCTAGTCTGTGCTCCACTTTGGATGGGAACAGCCGTTTTTGGGGCACTGTTGATTTTCAATAGAATGATTCATTCGACTAAAATTTTGAAGGGATATCTTGTTTTTGCGGTAAGCTAAAAAAGGTTTTTGTTCCAATTCAAAAGTTTAGACTTTTCGCCTAATGGTTGGCATAGCTACAGCGATTTTCTTTCTCACAGGACTACTTGAAGCTATCAACTCAAATCAAGAAATCTTATGCGATCGTAACAACGGACTTTATACTCTCTATTTTTGCTTCACTAGCAATCGAAAAAGCAACTTCTCAATGACTTTAGTTGTTCTAGGAGTTCTTTATATAATCGGCATGATTTCCATTGGGGTTGTCTACAAGGCTATTAAGCAGCATAGAAAACTCGTACTCGAAGAAGGAAATAACGATGGAAAAGGCAAGAACATTGACAGAAATCTCGACTTTTATAGAAGCCAAGCGAAGATGGATTTATGCCCTTATGAGTTAAGCAAGAATTTCGTTTATGAGCAATGAAGTTGTGAAGTTTTGTTTCTAATATCTTTAACGGGCGTTATATTGTTAAAAATGTAGGAGCAAGTTCCCCTGGTTGCCGCCACTTAACGTTGACTAAACTCAACAAAAAATTTTTATTTTCTTTTTGAAATTACCCATTTACGGGTAATTTTATGCGAAAAATCGATTGTCGCACTCCCACAATCTGAAAACCGCAGAAAAATAGTGAAAATTCGATTTTCTCGAGAAATGAAAAATGTTAGCGACCACGCAGGGATTTCTCGAGAAAATCGAATTTTCACCATTTTTCTGCGGTTTTCAGATTCGGAAGTGCGCGCAATCAACTTTTCGCATAAAATTAATGGATAATTTCCGGAAGAAAATAAAAATTTTTTTGCCAAGTTTAGTCAACGTTAAGTGGCTGGAACCAGGAGAACTTGCTCCAAAATGTATATTGTGCTTGTGGTTAATTGTACATTTTGTATATATTTTCTAAATAAACTTGATTTTATAAAAAAAGAAGGAAAAAAATTGTTAACGGAGATTAGTGCATTATTTAAATAAATTTCATAAAAAATTAATAACTATACGAAGGCTTCTGGCATATTGCTCTTTTCGAAAAAGTAGGTGTATCTGCAATGTCATCCCAAAAGCCGAATCCTTGAGCCGTTCCAATCATACGAGTAATGTTTGCTGGCGCAGTTTTTCCATCAGGCTGGCCAGGAAGCCAATGAGTGAAATTCGATGAGTCGCCATTTCCCCAAATCCAAGTATGATCGGCACCACTTGCCCATTTTAAACCAATATAAAATCCAGGGGTTGTATTGTTGTTATATGGGTTGGCTACGTTATCTGAAAGAGAAAAATTAATTGAATCAGAAGCACAGTTGAACAACTCCGCTATCCCCGGTAAAATTCTACCGAGGGTAGAGAGGGGATGGGTCATGAGGTGGAAGAGGGTAGGTCATGAGGTGGAAGGGGGTAGATCATCAGTACCCGGTGCCGGGGGAACCATTCTAAAAAAAATGTCACCAAGCTGCGGTGGGTCATAAAATCAAAAATTTTGGACCGGGATCTGTGCAACTGTGATCAGAAGAAAATGAAGATTACTTGCAATGAAATTATTCTCGTCGAGATCTTGAATAGAAACTAAAGTTGCTCCATATCTTATACAAAAACTATTCGCTTCGTTATAGCTATTTACAATTAGAGGCGATACTTGATAGCATTTACTCGTAACGTTATAATAGGTCCAGCCATGATCACAATTTGCGAAAAATCTCGAGTATACGTTGCAGCCATTTCCATCATTACATGTGCACTGCGTTATATATGTACCATCGGGATTTAAACTACTAAAACAAGCCGGATATAAATAAGATAGCAAATCAGTGTTTTTGGGGTTGGGTAGTCCTCCACCGCATCCTTGAAATATAGTAGTTCGGTTGTTTAAAGCGGATAAATCTGCGCTGTAGATTGCTCCACATCCGTCTTTGATGGGACATGTGACAGTAGGCAAATTTGATTGACTGCATTGTGAAGCGCTGTTACACGAGAAGCACTAAATTCAAGCATTTAAGGAGAATATTCACAACAACCTGTATTGTTGGCAAACTTTGAACGATTTGAGACAAATTTGCCTTGTTGCAATTACCACCGCCGCAAGTACAGACTGTTGCAAATAACCCGCCTAATCCTTTATTAAGACATTGTGGCCAACCAAATCGATTAATCGGATATAGATCATCGTCATTACAGCCCATTTCTACTGGGTTTCCAAGTAAATTGTATGCAACCATACAGCCTTTGTTTACCCAACAATTAACTTGTTGTTGGTTAGAAGGATTTGTGCAGGCATTGAGATTCAACAAGCTATTTTTGCATTGGAGACACTGAAAATCATACCTAAATCAACTTTCAGCCAAAAATACCTGTGTGGAGGAAGATTGAAAAAAGGAAAACAATATTGGCACTAGAAGTTTCATATTCGAAATTTGGGAACAATGGTAATGATCCAACATTTTAAAACCTTTTTATATTGCTTCTGAATTAGACAGAATCAGACATCGATTTAGTCTTGTGAGGATTATATGAACAGATTTCTGGGACTACATATGCTGTTTTGAAATTCTCTGTGAGGAATTTTGTTATTGACCCCGCCAAATGTCGAATTAACAAGTATGCCACATGATTTTCCCCCAAAGGGTGATGATAAATTTTTGTTTTAATCTCATAAAGACTAATTTGCATAGAAGACCTCTTCAAACAAGATTAAAAATTGTGCTCTGTTTTGTGTATTTGTTTGATTGTTAAAGTTTTTATTGTTCAATAAATTTTATTTGAGTAGACAATATATATTTAATTGAGTAGACAAAGAAAAAGTCTAAGGCTAAGCCTAAGCCCAAGGCTATGCCTAAGCCCAATGTTAAGCCTAAGTCCAAGGCTAAGCCTAAGCCCAAAGCTAAACCTAAGATTAAGCCTCAGCCCAAGTCTAACAAGGAATCCTCAACATAGGAAACGCGGATCTTGATAAGAGGCCTAGGGGTTTGAAAGCACTCGGCCTGAAAACAATTATGGCATATGTTTCGGATCCGAACCAAAAGAAAAATTTTTGGCTACGGAGCTTCGTAGATCATCGCCAAGTTTTTCCTTTGTAACAAGTTCGAATTTTTGTTAGAATCTAAATTACGCCTCTGTGGTGCAGTGGTGAAGCCGTCGGTCGTTCACCACAATGGAGTGGGGTTCGACTCCCATCTCCGGCAAAAAGTTTTTGCGAAAGATTTTAAAGCATTGGCTCTGAAAGAATCGAGCTTCCGAATTGACAAACTTTTTTTGATCAAATTTTTAATTTTTGTTTGCATAACATTATAGTTCGTTAAGTTTTGAGCAACTTTTGTTTTTGGGAACCCATTAGATTCGTTCACTGGTTGGAGATTGACCCAGTACCAAGTTGAAGACCAGGCATTTTTTGGTCGTACAGGTAAGCTAGACCTGAAAAATTCTATCTTTTCAAAGATAAATCGTTTTGACTTGAAATTTTTTTTATTTTTTAGGGCTATACACGCGCTACGTTTCTATGCATTTTCCGTGGTCGGCGAACTTAATGTGAATTTTCTGTGCTCTTTCGAAGCTGTATTCCTATAGTTCGAATAAGCACTAATTTTTTTTAAAAATTAGCCTATGTCAACAATTTTCTTACAATATTTTTTTAAATTTAGTGTATAATCGTAGCACTTGACGAGCTCGACAAAATTGCACAAAAAAATTTTAGTGCGTCGGGGTGCATCCGAGCTTTTGAACACCAACTCCTGAAGAAAATCAAAAATTCTTTAGATTAGCGAAATTTGCCATAATTTACATATATTTGGAAAATTCATGAAAAATGGACATTTTTTGTTTTTACAGTAAATTCTGAATCGTTATCGTTGTCGAGATAATCGCATTTGAAGTCGGCGATTTTTAGTTGCGATTTTAAATTTGAATTTCCCGCCAAAACCTGAATCAGGTTTTGGCAGAAATTCAAAAAAAAACTTTTTTATTTACAGAATGGATAAAAAACCGTACTTTTGCGATTTTTCGAGCAATTTTTTGCCAAAAAAAATTTTTTTAAATTTTTTCAAATAACCCTGTGGGGGGGGGGAAGTTTCTATGCGCCCATTGAAAAATCTTCAAAACGCTTATTTGGCCATGAAATCGTTAAAAATTTGATATTTTTACTAGTATAAAATATTAGGTGGTTGGAAAGTTGTCTGATGAATTAAATGTTAAAATTAATGTTTGATTATTTCCTTCAAATAAACATTTTAGAGACTAATTTTTCGTATACTGCCGTTCACAGTTGCACAACCCCGGTATCGACTAAGGGGGGGGGTAGGTCATCGGTCCCCGATGCCGGGACCCCCTTCTAAAAAAGTTCTCCAAACTGCTGTGGAGAGGGGGGTGGGTCATAAAAACAAAAATTTTGGACCGGGGTCCGTGCAACTGTGCTACCGTTTTCAGGCATGGTGAAAATTTTGGTGATGTTTTCAAAATTCCACAAATTCAAAATTCACATATTTTTAAGCCATATGAATTATATATAAATTTTTACAAGTAAACTTCAAAAATCGATATCTTCATGGGAAAGTCCGTTTGGGTAAAATTTTTTCATATTAGGGTATTTTTTAATAGTTCTTTTCTCGTCAAAAATATTTCAAAGTTATGTAAAACCAATAAAAAATATTTTCTATCCAAATTCGATGGAATAGATTATAGTTAATGATTAAAAAATTATGTAAAACCAATAAAAACATTTCTATCCAAATTCAATGAAACGGATTATAGTTAATGATTAAAAAAATGTGTTTAAAATTGATTATTCAATTTTTAGTTAAAATTAAAAATTAGTTAAAATAATAATAAGGAAATAATATAAGTTCTATGTGCACAAAATATCACAAAACTTTCTTTATAAGTATAATAAGTAATGATGATTTTACAACTGTCAGAAAACATACTATATATTGATTATTCATAGTCTTTTATAGGCATATCATCAATAAAAAAATATAGGAAAAGAGTCTCTTCTTTTTCAGGGTCTCTTTTACAAGTGACCATATCAGATGTAAAAATCGGCATGTGAAGCCATTGGAAAGAAAAAATGTACAACGTTTGCTGACAATCTTTATAAAACTAAACAAATAAAAAACGAATTCCTAGGTATATAAGCTAGCATGTAAATGACCAAATATCTTATATACTCATATAAAAAAACGATATCTTAATAGGTTGTTCCAAAAAAATGACCACTTTTTAAAACCGATCTGTAAAAATCCTGATTTTTAAGGGGCATCATAGTCACGCAGTGGAAGCGTAAGCTTAAGAAAACTGTAAGCTTAAGCAAAGTTTAAAAAGCCCAGTGGGTTGATGGAAAAATCTAACAAGGAATGCTCAACATAGGAAGCGCTAATCTTGACAAGAGGCCTAGTGGATTTGAAAGTACTCGGTCTGAAAACAATTATGGTATATGTTTCGGATCCGAACCAAAAGAAAAATTTTTGGCTTAAAATCTTCCGCAAAAACATTTTAACGGAGATGGGAGTCGAAACCTGTGGCGAACAATCAACAGCTTTATCACTGCACAACAGAAGATTAATTTCTATTCAAACAAAGTTATACCTTGTTACAAAGGAAAAACTTTAAACGCTCCGTAGTCAAAAATTTTTCTTTTGGCTTGGGTCCGAAACATATACCATAATTGTTTTCAGGCCGAATACTTTCCAACTCACTAGGCCTCTTGTCAAGATCCGCGTTTCCTATGTTGAGCATTCCTTGTTAGATGTTATGTTTATGAAGGCTTCAGAAATCTGTAGTCTCTTAGGTTCAGAATCTGTAGTCTGTTATGCCAAGGACTAGGATGTATTTGTATCCAGCAGTATCATGTAAATTTTTGTGCTATAATTTTAGGATATCCGAAACGGATACGACTCAAAATTGTGCAACATTTGATCCAACAACATCTACGTGGGTAAATAGCGATTGTGATATATCTCAGTGCTATATTTGTTGGATACTTGTTTAATTAGATGTTTTATTAAAAAAAAGTACAAAATCAATTTTTCTTGTCTTATCATATATTGATGTTTGCAAGTACATTTGTGGACACGTACCTTTTGATTCGTATACATGTGATTTAAAAAAATTTAGTTCAATTAAATAGGTTTTATTGATACATTCAAAATTCTATAAGGATGTACAAGAATGTGCACAAATTCTGAACTAGTAGATGTAATAAAATCCTTTCTAAAATAATAAGATCAGGTCCGACGGACGTCCTTTCTAAATTTGATTATAGTTATTGGGCTAACAACCTTTGTCAAATCGAAAAATTTCTCAAAAATTGAAAAATTCGTTAAAGGGGGCCTAACATTTATAGCTTATTCTCGAAAAATCGAAAAAAATTTTTTCTGATTTTCTTCTAAAAACCGACTTTTTAGGGTAATTTCTAGGCGAAAAATTAAATGCGCGTGTTTCTTCTTCACTGTCAAAAATCAGAAAGTTTTCAATTCTGTCAATAATCAGATCAACACCGTCATCGATTTCAGTTTGATCCAAGTCTTGTTCAGGAATAAAAAATTGGAAATTTTTTTTCGCGTTGAAACGCAGCTTGATTAAAACTGAAATCGATGACGGTGTTGATCCGATTATTGACAAAATTGAAAACTTTTTGGTTTTGACAATGAAGAAGAAACTGACGATGATATGATAGAATAGATGTTTATGCTCTGTAAAAGAGCATTGTTAAACTTTATTGGAATAAATTATTATTTAGAATATTTGAATACATTATCTAAAAACAAATCATAACAATCGGCTCCGTTTGAACGAAGAAATAAAATATTGGAACAATTCAATATCAGAAAATCGGAAAAAAATTTCACGTGGAAATGCAGTTTTACCCTGATTTTCAAGGTCAAGCTTAATTTTTCGCTCTTCGAAAATGCGCGCAATCGATTTTTCACCTAGAAATTACCCTAAAAAGTCGGTTTTTAGAAGAAAATCGGAAAATTTT
>JAQGBS010002752.1:0-12567 GCA_034698545.1 Acrobeloides obliquus | reverse complement strand
GTTTTCGCGAAAATAGCACTATTTTTAACGTGAAATAGTGCTATTTTCGCGAAAACAAGGTGAAAGAAGCATTTTCACGTAACGGGGATGTGCGCAATCGATTTTTCACCCTATCGTTACCCCTAGAAGGTCATTTTTCAACAAAAAAATTTTTTGGAGGGGCCCTAATTTGGACCTTCTTTAAGGCTGCGTTCAATGTTAAAAAAGTTGTCACAAAGTTATCAAAAATGTAACTTTGCCTGAATTTCAATAAAATCGTGTTTATTGAAAAGATTGTCATGAAGCATAAAATTTGCTGTCTGATTTTATGCTTCATGACCAGTGTTGTACCCTGGAACTCGAGCAACCAACATTAACATGCATTTAAAATACCTTTATCAGAAATTTGACACCTTTACCAACATGCCAGGCTATTCGCCAGGCGTTAATCTCTATGTCCCATATCTTACAGGTTTAACACTAGTTATTAAAGGTCACTAAAGGCTATTAAAGGTTATTAAAGGCATAAATACCTTTAATACCATGTATTAAACCTGTACAAGATATGGAATATAGAGATTAACGTCTGACGAATAGGCTGGCTTGTTGGTAAAGGTTTCAAATTTCTGATAAAGGTAAAATAAATGCATGTTAATGTTGGTTCCTCGAGTTCCAGGGAACAACACTGTTCATGACCAATCGTTTCAATAAACACGATTTATATTGAAAATCAGGCAAAGATAGACTTTTTTGACAAGCTTGAACGCAGTCTTAACGCGCAATTCGATGAATTTGGTGTCAATCGTCTTCTCTCATTGTCCCCAACAACTTTTGTGCTAGCATCGAGGACGGTTTATATCTATCGTTCGCGAATTGTCCGACAGACAGACATTACACGTTTAATGGTAGTAAGATGCGTGTTTATTGCATTTTTATATGCTTGAAATGTTAATTGAGACATTATTTGATTATCAAGAGAGTCCGACTTGGGACCAAATTTGAAAACTTGTCCAGTAGTTCAAAGATTATACCTACTTGGCATGTTTCTCAATTGTAGAGGGTGGCGCAAAAAAGTGGATTTTTGTGATTTATTAGATCCCGGAAATTGATTTTTTCTAAAAATGATTTCTCTATGGGTAATTTGATGCGGAGAATCGATTGCGCACATTCCCGAAGCGCGAAAACGCTTCCCTGACCCTGGTCCAGGGAAAAAATAGGGTTTTTGAAGCGAAAATTGTGACTTGAACATTTTTTTGCATCAATTCTTCCCTGAGCACAGTTGCACAGACCCCGGTCCAAAATTTTTGTTTTTATGACCCACCTCCTGCGCAGTTTGGCGACCTTTTTTTAGAAGGTCATCGGTCCCAGGCGCCGGGGACTGATGACCTACCCCCTTCCACTCCATGACCTACCCCCTTCCACTCCATGACCTACCCCCTCCCCACCTCATGACCCACTCTCCTAACTACCCTATGACCTACCCCCCCCCCTCGGTCGAATTTTACCGGAGGGTACCAGGGTTGTGCAACTGTGTCCCTGAGTGAGTGTTAGGTAAACATTTTTAGGGTTCGAAAATGCAAAAAACGAACGAAAACGCTTCCCTGACCCAGGGAAAAATTGGGTTTTTGAAGCGAAAATTGCCACTTGAGCATTTTTTTGCATCAATTCTTCCCTGAGTGACTGTCAGGTAAACATTTTCAGGGTTCGAGAATGCACTCATTCGATTCCCCGCATAAAATTACCCATAGTAGGATCATTTGCAAAGAAAAAATTGCAAAAATTCATCAAAATCCATTTGTTATTGCGCCACCCTGTATCATTTTTAAATCATAAATACTAACATGACTCCTCCGTTGATTTGACATGCGCGCATCGTCGAACCTTGAAAACGCTTTCCTGAGCCTGATTCAGGGAAAGCGATGCGTGTATTGAAGCGAAAATGATCTAAATTTTGAATTTTTGACAAAAAACTGGTTAAGGTTTTTCTAGGCAGGAAATCGATTGCGCGCATTTTCGACGCATGAAAAAATATTTTCTGTATATGTGTGTATGATGCCAGCTATTTCTTAGAAACGACGAAACGGATTGACTGTAAATCTCTCTTAATATAAGGTCTGCTGGATTAAAATTGAGTTCATTTGCTGCTCGCTATGGAGGTTTTTGAGTAGTTGGAAGTTATCCAAATTTCCGTCATTTTCTCCAATTTTTAGGTCGACACGGCGTTCGCGACTGTCATAGCGTTGAACAATCATGAATATTTTTTCTTGATTTCTAAATCACTGACTGTACAATTAGGTGAAAAATGACGTTTGTTTTATTCCATATTGGTCAACAATAGAGTTAGAAAACCGATAGAAAATGGATCGGTTTCGGTTTTTCTCTAATGGTTTGGTTTTGGTTTCGACTTGTTTCGGTTTTTCAAAACATGCGGTCTCGGTTTTTTTCGACTTTTTTCGGTTTTTTCATATTTGTTTTCGGTTATTGGTCGATCGGTTTCGACTTTTTTCGATTTTGTCGGTTTCGGTTTCCTAAGTCTAGTCAACAACGTCATATCAGTTCAAAAAATTCGAACTCTCAAAAATTTCCATAACTAGCAGAGGGAAAAATTTTCTCTCAAAAGTGTTTAATTCCTCCCGAATCTTACATGTTTGCTCATTTCGCTTGTGTATTCATACACACAAATCAAATAAAAACGATTTAATACGTCAATTTTGGAACAATTCATTGCATCAACAATTTTTTTACCAAAATCAATGAAAAGAAAAACTAGTAGTAATACGATTCGATTTTTATCGGAATTTTTTTCATTCTCTATTGATAATCTGGTGTTGCTGTTGACCACTCGTAGTTTTCTAGTAGTTCTTATCTGTTCTCCCTTTTTAACAACATTCACGACGATTGTATTAGCTGTGCCTTGACTTTCTCAATTGACCGATTTATGGTTTATACTAGTGTTAGATGCCCGCGTTCGACCTTCATCGACCTCTTGGCCGGGACGGGATTTTTCGGGATGCATCTTTTCGAGATTCGAGACGGGATTTTGTCATTTTGTTATGTTATTGAATTAAACTTCTGAATCCGAATCTTGCTCAGACTGCGCGCTAACCATCTCGAACAGGTGGTCGAGACGTTAAACGCAGCGCTATGGCTGCATTCAAGCATGTCAAAAAAGTTGTCAAAAAATGTAACTTTGCCTGGTTTTCAATAAAATCGTGTTTATTGAAACGATTGGTCATGAAGCATAAAATTTTATTGGTTTTTTTGCTTCTCTACCAATAAAATTCATGACTAATCGTTTGAATAAACACGATTTTATTGAAAATCAGGCAAAGTTACATTTTTCTCAACTTTTTTGGCATGCTTGAACGGAGCCTAACCGTCTCGAATTACAACTAATTCGAGACGCAAAAATTGAAAATTCGAGACTCTCAAATTGAATCTCGAGTTGTTCGAGACGCTAAACGTCTCGAACAACAATTCGAGACGTTTAGTGCGCAGCCTCATTTAAAAATTGACAGTTAGAAATTTCTCAAGTGATGTTTTGCACAACAAAATCTGAGAAGCCTTACGTGCCCCAAGTCTAAAAATCACTATTTTTGATCACTTTTTGCTCATTTTAAGGGTGTAAATTTATGCCGACGGACTCGAGAATACCTCTTCTATATAGCTCACAGAAGAGGTATTCTAAATAAGTACCGAAAAACCCCTGGAGGAGTTTTCATAAAGATTTGACGTGGCGCTCAAAAGTCGGGAAATTATTGATCAACCCAATACATATTCTTTTATTATGTTACCAAATTTATTTAGGCGATCATGCGACCAAGCTAACGTACGACTAATAATTTATAAACATTGTAATGGCGTCTATACAGGCTTCCCTTAACAATGGTAAGTTCACTTTTTATCCAAAGTTAACCTTGCATAAAAAATGTATGAAGCTTGATTCAGGGAAAACGATGCGTGTATTGAAGCGAAAATAATCTAAATTTTGAATTTTGACAAAAAATTGGTTATCTAAGGTTTTTCTAGGCAGAAAATCGATTGCGCGCATTTTCGACGCGTGAAAAAAAATATCCTGACACTAATTTAAACGATTTTTGTTATGAAACGTTTTTATGAAGGACAAGGGATTGAATCTGATGGTCTCAACGTTGCTTAACTTGCCAGATCGAACGGGATCGCTTCTTACCGAGGTCAGGAAATTATTTTGGACTTGTGAGTTGAAACAGGCTATAGCACAATGGTAGTGCACTTGAAAGGTAGCCCCAGGAGGTCCGGGTTTCAGTCTCAGTAGGGTCCGAAAACTTTTGCCCAATTTCAAAAAAATAAATTTCTAAAAATTATGTATATGGTTTCTATAAAGTACCTCAATATCTCACAATTGTACGAAAAATTAAATTCCATGTGTGAAACCCTGGAGAATGAAATCTTTTCAAGAATGCCGGGCCACCGATTGCTCATCTATAAATTTTAGTTTCCCAGAGAAAAGGCCTATGAAAATAAACGAGGTCATGATAAACTTTTGTTTCCCGTTTTTTTAAAGGTTATTGTGCAGCCCTACGTGTTTAGTCATTTCTGTTCTACGTATTTTTTGAAAAAAGCTACGATTCGAAAAATTTTTTATTTTAAAAGTTATTTTTACACAAATTTTAAAATTCAATTTAAAAAGCAAGTACAGCATTTTTCTCAACTCAATGAGACGAATGAAATGACACCAAAATTATCCATTTTGGAGTCCGAGTTGGGTTATTGAAACGGAAACTTTTGGAACTTTTCGTTTCAATAACCCAACTCGGTCTCCAAAATGAATGCTTTTGGTGTCATTTTATTCGCCTCATTGAGCTGAGAAAAATGCTGTACCTACTTTTTAAATTGAATTTTAAAATTTATGTAAAAATAATTTTTAAAATAAAAAAATGTTTCGAATCGTAAGGGAGCCAACTCAACACTTTTTGCATATTATTCCTCCAAAATAGTTGAATGAAAGGAATGTGCCCCAAAATAAGTAATAGAGAATAAGTAATAGACTTGTGAAGAAGCCCCATCTTAGTATGGATTATGCCATGTCGAACGAATGTGTGCATGAATTGAAAGAGTGAAGAATGTTTGTAGAATTGCTCACTCAGTGCGCGCACCTTCTTATTGATCTTGCGAGAATGAACAATTTTTTTAAGTTAGGGCCATAAAAGTACTCTGCCAAAAAACATAAAGTTTTTATGCTTGTTGTCAATGGCATCCAATTGGTGAGAAATTGAAGTTTCATTTTAGCTTCTAGTTATAATACGAGGTAGTCGGTATGCCGAATTTGATATTTTCGAAGCGAAAAAACGCTTTCCTGATTCAGGAAAGGCGTTGTGTATTGAAGCGAAAAGTCGCAAAAATGCGATTTTTGCCTAAAAATGACCCCCTTTGGGGTAAGAATGTGCGGGGAATTCAAATTTGACAATTATAAAATTCCTCGGATTCAAGAAAAGTTGTATATCGACGCGAAAATTCGAGAAAATCATTTGTTAATTGGATTAAATCATTGGTTCACTATAATATTGCAAAAAATTTAAGCTTTAAAGTTGTTTTTAGACCAAAATATGTTATTTTCTCGAATTTTCGCGTTAATATACAGCTTTTCTTGAATCCAAGGAATTTTATTAATGTCATATTCGGATTCCCCGCACATTTTTACCCCCAAAAGGGGTCGTTTTTAGACAAAAATCGCATTTTTGCGACTTTTCGCTTCAATACACAATACGCCTTCCCTGAATCGTTTTGTTGCTTCGAAAATGTCAAATTTGTATTCTTCTAGAGGGGTCTTTTCCTCCAAGAGGGATCATTTTTTAGTAAGTAATACAATCGAACCCTGATTTAGTAACACCGACGGGGGACAAAACGACCACGCAGGGATGCGGCGGGAAAATTTTTACTTAAAGAAATTTTCTTTATTACATACAAAATTTTTCCGCCGGCATCCCTGCGTGGTCGTTGTTATTAAATTGAGGTTCGATTGTAGTGCCATTTTGTCGCTTCGAAAATCAAATTCGGATTCCCTGCATGTTTTTACCCTTAGAGGGGTCATTCTCAGAAAAAATTTTCACTTGGGTAACTCCCCCCCCCTCCATTGTGTAGTAGCTCTGGAATAATGGATGAACGTCCCTAGCCTATTCGTACTCATTTTAAAAGTAAGGGCATCTAGATAAGCCTGCCTTTTAATCCACCAATCAACTTCCGACATTACAAAGATTGCCTTTCATTTGATTGTTGTCATTTTGTTATATGAATTTGAGCTTCCTTTTATGTTAATTTTAGCGAATACGAAACTCCCACCGGACCTCGCAATGTCATGGCAGAATTATGTGGTACGAACATTGGCCAGTATTATTTTGATGATTTCTTGTTGGGCCGTTGGCCATTACAGTTTATCCTTTTTATGGATAGTAATATTTGCCGCACTCTATGTGCTTAAAACGCATCTATGGATTCAACGAGAAGAGCAACGAATGCGATTACGAACGGTGGCGTTGCGCGAACGCGATATTGTTATGGCGCAGTTTTCACAGCTAGGCGACTTGCCAGCTTGGGTCCAGTTTCCGGATACAGAGCGAATCGAATGGGTGAACAAGGTGATCCAACAACTATGGCCGTATATCGGAGAGTATTCGAAACAATTTATGCGAGAGTTTATCGAGCCTCAGGTGCGGGCTCAAATGCCATCGCCGTTTAAGTCGTTCAAATTTGTAAATATTGACATGGGAGGTATGAGGTTGAAAAGACTAGTCAAGTGGGAAAAAAGTTGCCATTTTCGGAAAGTTCATAAAAAATAAAGCATTTTTTGTTTTTACGGCATGTTCTGAATCGTTGTAGTTTTCGAGATAATTGCGTTTGAAATTTTGAATTTGCGTACAAGCTCTTCGTTGTAATACACAAACTTTTTTGAATTTTAAATTTCAAACGCAATTATCTCAAAAACTATGACAATTCAGAACATGCTGTAAAAACAAAACATGCTCCATTTTTCATGAACTTTTCGAATATCAACACAACATGACAACATTTTTCTCACTGAACTGGTCCTTTAAAATTTTTATTTATATATAACATAACTACTTAGATATGGCATGCAGGGTTGGCGGGCTTAAAGTCTACACTCAGAATGTTGGCCGCGATAAAATTATTGTTGACATGGATGTTGTTTATGGTAAAAATATAAATTTGTGTTTGACCTTTTTACGACGTTTTTAGCGGGTGATGCGGAGTTTACCGTTGCCGCATGTGGGTTCACCGGTGGCCTGAACCAACTGGTTTTATCTGGAAAAGTCCGATGTGTTATGCAGCCGCTTTTACCTTGCCCTCCCATGATCGGTGGAATCTCGGGATCTTTTGTCGAATTGCCCAAACTCGATTTCAACCTCACCGGTATGGGAGAATTTGTTCAACTGCCTGGTTTAATCGACGCTATTCGTACGGTGGTGAACGCCCAAATTGCCAATCTTTGTGTCTTGCCAAATAAGATTGTTGTGCCATTAGCACCAAATGTTGATGTGACGAAATTGTATTTTCCAGAGCCGGATGTGAGATTATTCATTGCTTAACACGGGAACACTCCTTCAAATTTCCGATATGTTCTGTTATTTTAAGCTAAGCAACATTCAAAAAATTTTTTGAAAAAAGTTGCCTAACCATGGAATATCCATGGCAAAATTAAATCGACTCAGGTGAGATTCGAACCCGAGACCATTAGATTCGAATCTTGGAGCACTACCACTGAGCCAAGTTCACGATAAAATCGTGATTTTTAATTTTGCTTATAATTTAAGATGAATTTTTTTAACAACTTTTTTTCAAAAAATTTTTTTGAATGTTGCATAGCTTAAAATAACAGAATATATCGAAAATTTGAAGGAGTATTCATTCCTGTGTTAAAAACAATAATCCTC
Source organism: Acrobeloides obliquus (assembly GCA_034698545.1). Classification (NCBI taxonomy): domain Eukaryota; kingdom Metazoa; phylum Nematoda; class Chromadorea; order Rhabditida; family Cephalobidae; genus Acrobeloides; species Acrobeloides obliquus. Next base: position 4,660 of record JAQGBS010002752.1, on the reverse strand, counting down.
CTTTTTCAGGGTATTATTAGATTGAAAATTATCGAGGCCCGAAATCTGGTCAACAAAGATTTTTCTATCGGATTTATCAAAGATAAAAGTGACCCGTATTGTGAAATTCGAGGTTGGTGGCATCTTATGTGTAATGGAATAACGATTTTTATTTAGTTGGTTCACAGCTATTCAAAACGCGTACCATCAATAATAACTTGAATCCTGTTTTCAATGAACATTTTGAAGCTGTCGTAGATCAAGCATCCGGACAAATGCTTCGAATCGAACTTTTTGACGAAGACACGGCTAGCAATGATGAAGAGTTGGGTCGGCTTTCAATTCCACTCGAAATCGTGCGTAAATCTGGTGTTGTTCATAGGGTATATCCTTTATCTCTTACAAAAAAATTTTAAAAAATTTAGTGGTTCCATTTGGAAGGTTGCAAGCATGGAGGTATGCATCGATAGTTTGAAAACTATTAGGTTGTTCGGAAAGTACAGTCGAAAATTTTTTTTGGCTACCACGGAACTTTTTATTGAATCAGGCAACGTGTACATTGAAACGAAAAGAAATGTGGATCTTGTTATAGCTTTTTTGATGCATCCCTGCGTGGTCGTATGGCGGGAAAATAAAGATTAGCTAGTATAAATTCTAATCCTACTAATTAGTACTAATCCTGATTTTCCCGCCACACGACCATACAGGGATGCATCAAAAAAGCTATATAAGAATCCACGTTTCTTTTCGGTTCAATGTACACATTGCCTGATTCAATAAAAAGTTCCATAGTATCCAAAAAAATTCGACTATATTTTCCGAACAACCCCACTAAAATTGCTATGCTTTAGAACTTCATCTCAAGTGTTCGTGGTACAACCTCTCGACAGACCTCAAAAACATGGCACAACAGTCTTGGGAATCTGAGTGGCTGAGTACGGACAAACCTATGCATCCGGCTCTTTTGATGGTTTTTGTTGACACTGTTTCAGGTAGGATTATTCTAACGTAAAGTCTGTTTCACGGAGATTTTCCAAAAGCATAGCCTAGTGGATAGCATCATAGACTTCGAGTTTGAATACCCGGGTTCAAGCTCGCTCGGAGCCAAATCTTTTTGCATCGTTTAAAATTGCTAAAAAATTTTGCCTAGAGGTAATATTATGCGAAAAACACGATGGAGATATTATTTTTTCATGAAATTTTTTGTAACAAATAGAAAAATTAATTTTTTGAAAAACATCAAGATTTCAGTAAAAATAAGTAAAAAATTGATTTTTCTATTTGTTATAAAAATTTTCATGAAAAAATAATATCATTATCGTGTTTTTCGCATAAAATTACCCCTAGGCAAAACATTTTTATCAGTTTTGAACGATGCAAAAATATTTGACTCTGACCGGGATTGAAACCAGGTCTTCAAACTCGAAGTCTGTGATGCTATCCACTAGGCTATGCTTTTTTGAAACCTCTTCGTGAAACAGACTTTACACGAAATGATTAAACTCTTTCAGAATTACCTTATCCAAAAGCGGATCTTGAGCCCTCACCATTCATCGAAGTGACACTTGGACGAACCTCACAACGCACCCCAGTCAAAATGAAGACGGTGAATCCACTATTTCAATCGAAGTTTACATTCTTTGTCAAGCAGCCCGAAGGACAGGAATTGAAATTTGTGGTAAGTATTGAAACGATCTTCTGTGTTTTACTTTAAGGCGTATGATGATGGCACCAAAAGAGCGATAGGTGAATTGACAATCCCGTTATTGAGTCTTATGAACCAACCGAACATGGAGATGTTCCAAAACACTTTTACATTAACCCATGGTGTTCATACAAGTCCTATCGTGTTGACACTTCGACTTCGAGTACGTTTACCTCGATTTAAAGGACCAGTCCACTCAGAAAAAAACACTATGAAAACATTACTTATCCAAAACACAACTTTTATTGATTCAGGGACGAATTTTCACTGCGTTCATGTTTTCGTTGTAATACACAGATTTTAAAAATCGCCAACTTCAAACGCAATTATCTCGACAACGATAACGATTCAGGGGTTACCGTAAAAACAAGAAATGCTCCATTTGTCATGAACTTTTCGAATATATAACTTCTTCATAGTGTTTTTGTCCAAGTGGACTGATTCTTGAAGGCACACTTGTGCATTTATCAAATTTCAGACGTTCGCTTCTGTTGCGGAAGCCGATACCTTCTTTGACCAATCTATAGGTCATGCTTATGGCACTGGTAAGCTAATTTAAACGTTTTACAGGGTGGCCCATAAAAAGTGGCTTTTTGCGATTTTTCGGGCCCAGTTCATACGGTTTTTCTTCATAACACAAATTTTTTCACAAAAAGTGATGTTCTACAAAGTTGTTCCTGGGATCACAACGAACAACTTTGTAGAATATCACTTTTTGCGAAAAGTTTTCTGTCATGAAGAAGCTTCCCATTCAAATTAATTAGGGTGTACACGTTAAAAATTCAAAAATTCAAAAAAATTCATGGTAAATTATAAACAAAATTAAAAATCACGATTTTTATCGTAAACTTGGCTCAGGGGTAATGCTCCAAGATTCGTGTTTAAGAGTCTCGGGTTCGAATCCCACCTTAGTCGATTTGATTTTAGCGTCTCATATCGAACGAGCGGACTCAAATCGAGTTGCGAATAATCATACTTCGAAGCCAGTCAATGGCGATGTGGTTTCAACCGAGCCAGCCAAAACAGTCGACAACGGAATGATGCTTGATGCACACAATATTAACTTAACCGTAAATAGTCCTTCAATCGCCGAGAGCAATTCCAGTACGCTGCGACACCATCATGGACTCCAAGACAGAATTCGAAGATCAAAACATGGGCGAAGGTGAGTCTTCATCTCTTGGTTCTATTTTTAAATTTAGAAAAAGCACGTTTCGGGAAGGTGAAATTCAACACTTTGGTGAACTTCAACTGGGTCTGCGATACGATGACTTGAGATTTAAACTAATTGTGCACGTTGTCGCTGCCAGGTTTGACATTTATTTATTTTCGATTTTTATGAATTTTAGAAACTTGAATCCGGTAGAAAAAGAGGGCCAAGCAGATCCGTATGTTTCAGTTAAACTCTATCCCGTGAACAGCAAATCACCAAAGGTTAAAAGGAAAACTGGCGTGGTTGAAAAATCTCTGAACCCACATTTTGATAATCAGTAAGTTCCTGCCCTATGCCGTTTTCTCCTATCCTAAATTTCACATACTCAACACGAGAATACTCCTTCAAATTTCCGTTAGATTGTGTTATTTTAAGCTATCTTGAGCAACATTCAAAAAAATTTTTTGAAACAAATTGTAGAAACAATTCATGTTAAATTAAAAGCAAAATTGAAAATCACGATTTTTATCGAAATTGGCTCAGTGGTAGTGCTCCAAGATTCGTGTCTAAGGGTCTCGGGTTCGAATCCCACCTGAGTTGATTTTGCCTGGTATACCCCATAGTTAGACAACTTTTCCCGTGTTAAAAATATATGCTGTAATATTGATTTAAGATTCGAATTCGACATTCACTATAGCGACCTCCATAATTATAAACTCCAATTGCAAGTAAAAGATGCTATCAACTATGGTGTCTTGTCAAAACCTCCAATCCTTGGCACGGTAAGCGTATTTCATGTGTTGTTTGATAAGTATTGTCGACCCCCAAAAAATACATTTTGCGCTCGTTTTCGATAAAAAAATTTTTCATCATTTTTTTCATTATTCATCTTTTTTCATTTTTTCGAAATTTTTTTCATTATTAAGCAAAATGTATGCTGAACACGGTACAATTAGTCTTTTTGAGCGTAGCTCATGTTTTCGTGTCAATATACAGACTTTTTCAAAGTTTGTATTGAAAAAGTCTGTATATTAACACGAAAACATGAATTACGCTCAAAAAGGCTAATCGTATCGTGTTCAGATACATTCTTGCCTAATACTAAAAACAAAATTTCATCGAAATGAGCGAAAAATGCCGAAATTAGATGTATTTTGGGGGGGGGGAGCACGACAATACTTACACAACCCAATAATAGTTGTGCTCACCCAAAAAATTTAGTTGGAATTCCCACTGGAAAATTTCAATCGCGAAGAAATTATCGAAAATCGTTGGTTTAAATTAGAGGGCGGTCATACATGATTGAAGTAATAGTAATAATTTCCACTATTTGTCTATTTCGTGTATGAAACGGGTGATACCTTTTTTGAAGCTACTAAACAAGGGGGGACTACCCATGTGAAAAAATTTTCGAAAATTTTTTTCTGGAAATGCCTCCTCAGAGGTAAAAATATGCGGGAAATCCGATTTTACAAAGCGAAAAAATGCTTCCCGGATACAGGGAAGGCCTGTGTTTTGAAGCGAAAAGTCGCAAAAATCCGATTTTTCAACTTTTCGCTTCAATACACATGCCTTCTCTGAATCAGGCAAGCGTTTTTTTGTTTCGAAAATGTCAAATTCGGATTCCTCGCATGTTTTTACTCCTAGAGGGGTCATTTCCAAAAAAAATTTTCGAAAATTTTTTCGCGTGGGTGGCTCCCCTTGTTGTGTAGCAGCTCCTCTTTTTTATTATTAAATATGCATTTAAATTTGCTAATTTTAAGTGCGTTATTAATTTGTACATATTTTTTAAAGATTTCTATTTATAAAATTATTGTTACAAC
>JAQGBS010002751.1:0-12569 GCA_034698545.1 Acrobeloides obliquus | reverse complement strand
CCCTTGTAGATGTCGCCCAAATTAAGACTCTTCAAATGACGCCGAGCCAAAAGAAGTCCAGTCGCATATGCTGCTGCATAATTAGTCAATCCAGTCTATAATAATATATAAACCAGTATAAATTCCATTAATCACGAGTTTTCGATAGTTAAAAATCGCAGTTTTTCGTTTTGAAAATTTCCAAGAGAAAATTTTGGTGAAAAATCGTAACACAATTGTAAACGTAAGGATCTGGCCGACCCCCCCCCCACTCCATCCTGTTAGCAACTGCTAGAAAATCACAGACGCCCCCTTTCTTTGCGTAATTTACGGACAGCCCCTTATATAAATATAAAATACCTTAATTCCATAACGAGGAAGCTCGTGCGCATACGCAGCGCAAACAATCACATCACCTTCAATGCGTGCATAAGCAATCTAAAATATAAAAATATAACTTATGTAATAAAAAAGCAATAACATCAGGGGTGCTGATTTGTTTTTAAGTCTGATTGTTCAGAAAAATGCTGATGTTGAGATGTCAAAAATCTGGCAACATTTGATTTTTCAGTATCAAATCTGATCTTTAAGATGCAAATTTTTGTCAAATTTATTAGAAATATAATGGAAAATTAACATTTTCTGATTTTGAAATCAAATATTCTTGGGATCTCTGAATAACATACTTGTGCAATAACATCCTTGTTGGTAAAGCGAACAATAAGACGGTATTTCGGCGTATTGTACTTGTTCTTGTCTTGCACAGTCAAACGCTTACGTGCAAAGTAATCGGTCTTGCCTTGGCGGCGCCTCTTGAATTTAACTTGGTAGCGCCTGAAGTAACCACGGTTCTTAACCACTTTCACGAAACCCATTTTCCCTATAAATAAAATATACAATAGAAAAAATCATAAAGATTCGATACAGAAAACAAAAACGGTATTATTTAGATTACATGATTGTGAACTAGATATGTTTTAATGGCACAACCGTCGTAAGAATTGAGTGAAAAGCTTTTAATGATAAAAAGTTGTTCAATTTTCAAAAATAGAGTCATAATTTCTGGACAGTAGAAACATGTGAACGGGAATCGATGTAAAAATGCCTATCCATTGAAAAACATTTTTACACCGATTCCCGTTGATTTTAGGCAGGGCTCGGAATGAAAAAAATATTTAAAAATGAAAAAAAATCATATTTTCAATCCAAAAATCAGATTTTGATCCAAAAACGTTAAAAATACACTAGATGATACTGTCCAAAATCAGAACATTTCTTATAAATTAGACCCATTCCGAGCCCTGATTTTAGGTGACTATATAGATTAGCGGTCACACTTTAAGTTTACTAATTTATTGAACGTTTACCTCTAAATTTTTACTGGATTTTTTTTGTTTTTATTTATGAAAAACTCCTTTTTAAGCTGAAAATGCTCAAAGAATTTACGATTTTCGATGAACAATTTTTCCTTTTTGAGCTGGTTTTTTAACTCAAGGATTTCAGCAAAATTTTCATCCAAAATAAAATTTTCTGAGCATTTTCAACTTTAAAAATTTTTATCACTTAAAAATAATAATACAAAATCTGTTTTGGAGAAAAAATGAAAAAAAAATCAAGAAAATTTTTAGCAAAATATGATACAGGGTGCCCAAAAAAAACGAAAATTTTGCCAATTTTTGGGGGCATTTTTGAGAAAATTTTTTTCTAAAAACATCATTTCTAGGGGTAAAAATGGCTGAAAAACACGAATCCGGCGTCCAAAAAATTTTGTGACCCCAAAAAACCCCCCTAAAATAGCAAAAAACGTGTTTTTAAGACCAAAAATTGTCAAAATTCTCGTTATTTTGGGCTCTATACTTTTTCGTATAGGATGTTTCACAAAAAACCGGACACTTTTTTATTTCGCGTTTTCTCGACTTCCCGAAAAGATTTTTCGATGATCTTTTTTCTGCATATAGCTCGCCTCCTCTAGTTTCTTTTCCGGATGATTTTAGAAAAAAATTTCGAATTTTACAAACTTGAAATTTGCGATTTTTGTCGAAAATCTTTCATGTTGCCTTAAAAACGTAGCTTTTAAGTAACTTATCGGTAACCTTGGTCAAAAATCGCAAATTTCAAGTATGAAAAATTCGAAATTTTTTGCTAAAAACATCCGGAAAAGAAACTAGAGGAGGCGAGCTATATGCAGAAAAAAATCATCGAAAAATCTTTGCGAGAAGCAAAGAAAACGCGAAATAAAGTGTCCGGTTTTTTTTGTAAAACACCCTGCGAATTTTCCCAGACTTTTTTTCAAAACGAATTTGGGCACATTCACTCTAAAAACACCACTGCGTCAGATGATTTTTTATGCCGATTTAAGCGTGATTTCTTGCAATAATCAGCTTAAAATGAAAATGAGTTCCAGAAATGAATTTAAAAAACATCTGACGCAGTGATTTTAGAGTTAATGTGCATAAATTTGTTGTATCAAAATTCGATGCTAAAGTCTGGGAAAATTCGTATGCGAAAAATCATAGAGCCGTATTTTGATCCTTTATAGATAAAGTACAAGTGCGCAAAAGTACTCGCCAAGGTGGGATCCCGCCCGCAAGCTTTTAAAAACCCCGCAAACAATTTTTTTGAAAAAACTCCTGCCCGCAATTCCGTCTCAGACCAACGCGCAGCCCTATATAAAATATATCCAATAATTAAGCGTATTTTAAAAAATGAAAAATTCAAGGTTTTCGTGTCAATATTCCAACTAATTCAAACGAAGTCGAGACGTCGTCTCGACTTGAGTCACAAATTAGAGACGCAAGTAGAGACGTCTAGCGTCTCGACCAATTGGTTAAAAATTCATATTTTCGAAGAAATGGATCATACGTGTCAAGGGGAGGGGTACATGACCCCCCCCCCAAATTCGCATTTTTTCGAACGAAGTGCGAAAAATTTAAGATTTTTATCTGAACAATGCGAAATGGGTCATAAAAAAATGCATAATTCGTCAAAAATAACATTCAAATAACGAAAATTACCAAAAAAATCGCATTTTATATACCAAACTCGCGAAAATTCGATTTTTTATGGACCCAATTCGCATTTTTGGTCGCTGATTCTATCCCCCTTGCCCACGTATGAAATGGATATTGAAAAAATAACGAAGAATAATGTGCAATGATTTACAATTGTATATAACTATGCCCTTGAGTCAATTCAAAATTTTGTTTAAAACTTGTTAAAAATACTATTTTTTGCAATATATTGCAATATACAAAGTTGTAGCAATATATTGTAACTTAAAACCTATTGCAATAGGCTGAATACGTTCCTGGGAGGACCCCCAACTTGAAAATTTTCTTAAAAATGCATTTTAAGGAAATTTTAAGTTTCTTAAGACAAATTATTTTTTCAATACTCCCCCCCCCAAATCTAGACCAAAATTACGATACTGTCCGTAATGGTGACGGTTGTCCTATTGTCGTTCTAATATAACATAAACATCTTTAAGGATTTATATTTTTAATACATTTTTTAAACATCAGTAAAATATAAAGAATTGCAATTGCAAAAGTCTTCCTATTCACAGTGAATTTTCGTCGTGAAATTAAGATATACAAATCAACTGGCGCGAATTTAAAGTGTCAATGGAGTTAATAAATCTAAACGTTCTTTAGTAAAAATTGGCAAATTGTGTCAGTCAGGAGCGTAGCCGAGAAACAAAAAAAAATAAATTTTTAATCAAAAATACAAGGGAGCAAAAGTCCTCGCCAAGGGGGCCTTATGTTTTTTTTGAAAATTTTGATAAAAACTTAGGGAGCCAAGGGTGATTTGTTCCAAAAAAATTCACTTATGTTTTTTCACACCGACAGGCGCGAAATTTTTTTTTTGAAAAACACTTTTTAAACTGGAGACGCTCAGAAAATTTCGATTTTCTAAGAAATTATGTGAACAGTGTAAATAGAAAAATAATAACATGAAAATGATCTACAATCAAAAATAGGTATATGCAAAAATTTCAAAATCGAAAAAATTATCCCCTTCTCTTAAAATTTGCAGAAATTTATTGAAAAAATGAGGAAAATTGAAAATTACCCTCCTAAAAATTTTTTCTGCCTATGGCATTGTACCCAAGAAGGCGCTTGCTTAAATGCAACCTTTCGAATGTTAAACAACATTTTTTTAGATATGACAGAAATTTGTCCATCTTGTGGATCAAGGTCGTTTTCTATAGTTGAAGGATTTTACTATTGCGATGTTTGTAATTCCCAATCGCAGGTATTTTTTTAACTAATACCCTAATTGTATAGAAGAAAATGAGTAGGGTTTGGCTCTTTTGTTACGAAGTTGCGGAAAAATTTTAACAAGAGCCATATTTATTTTTCAAAATTTTAACCTTTGATACTATTTTCAGAGACGCGAAATAGATGTTGAGGTTGAAGATGATTCAGGTGCAGTTATCCGCGGTCTTCGATCAAAGCGTACTAAAACTGATGGAAGAACTGAAACTCAACAGAAAGTTAAGCAGACATTCATCGATCCAACTTTGATCGCCAATGAACGCTCACTTTATGAAGATGATTTTCCGAAATTTTTGAATCATACTGGCGTTCGTCTTTGTACTTTTACTAAACTTATTGCTAGACTTTCCTATTTCCTTGTGCAGAACTTTGATGTGGCGCCAGAAATTATTGTAAGATCTATTTAAATGGGGGAATTTTCTGTATGCTGAATGTTGAGGCAAGCATTTGCATGTCTCGACAATGCGCACAATCGATTCCCCGACTAGAAAAACCCTAGTACGGTAGAAAATTTTGTCACAAATAGATTTATATAGTCAAATATCGACATTTTAAAATTAGTTTGTCACATTGAAAACCATATTTTTTGTTGAAAAAGTCTGTATATTGACACGAAAACATGAGTTACGCTCAAAAAGACAGATTGGATCGTATTCAGTATACATTTTTGCTTAGTACTGAAAATAATTTATCGAAAACGAGCGAAAAATGCTGAAATTCGATGTGTTTTTTGAGCTACAATTACTTATGATACAATCCAATAAATGAAACATATTAAAAAATTAAGAGCACAAATTTTTAGGATAACAGCTTGCGAATAGTGCAGAGTTATTTTTGTTACTTTGGAGTTGCATTTACCGACATGGAAGTCGCGTCAAGAGCAGATGAAAAGTTTATTTTAATATTCGAAAAAACAAAAGGGTAAGTAATCTCTTTCTGGTATGATGTTTTTTGACTTTTCAATCACTTTTCTGAAATTTTTTTAGTGAATTACGTGCTTTGAAAAGAGAAAATGAAAGGAAACATCGAAGTGAAGCGAGAGAAAATAAGAAAAAAGCCAACAAAAACTTTGAGCCGACTACATGGGATGAGCTTGTTTCTCAGCCTATCGAGTTGGTAAGCATGCCGTGCTATATAGTGCTTAACAAAATAGGGTTGACGAAAAAAAATTTCCCTTGAAATTGGGAAATTTCGAATCGGGAATGGGCTTATTAACTTGTTATGGTGAACTCGGTGTATAATGGTGTTCTATTTTCTACTGACTTTTGAGCACAAAAATCGTTTTTATACTGTTTTTGTGCTTAAATTCTTTTTGGAAATAATATTCATCAGGTTTTTCTGCATATTTTTTGCAAAAGATCGTATCGAAAACTAATGTATTGATGAAAAGTTAAAACTTTTTTTCCGATTTCGGGAAAAAAAGTCTCAACTTTTTACCAATACATTATTTTTCGATGCGGTCTTTTGCAAAAAATATGCAGAATTCTGATGAATATTATTTTCAAAACACCATTATACGACGAGTTCACATCATAACAAGTTATAAGCCAAGCCCATTCCTGATTTGAAATTTTCCGAAATAGGGAAATTTTTTTTATTCAACCCTACTTAACAATATTACTTTAGATGGAAAAAGAATCGGATATGGTAATCCCAGAAGATTTATGTGAACCTGAACGTTTTGAGACGGATTTATCCAAAAACGCTATTGCAATGGTTGCTACTGTCACGCCAACTTTTTCATCTAGAAATTCTTTTTAGGCTGGAAAAATATACCTGGATATTGATATGGTGATTTCGATTCTTTATTTATCTTGCTTGTTATCAGGATGTAGATGGATTATGCTCAACGATATTTACAGGTAATCTTTTTCTACCATTTTTAATCTTGCAATAATTTAGATGGTATCGAGAAGGGCGTCTACCCATTTCGAAATCACAACTAGCTGGATTAGAATTTTCCACTGATTTTAAGGAAAAAGCGTCATATAACCATGCGACTCGTATATCTAATAAGATTTTTGTCCCGGTATTTTTTTGGTACTTATTTAGAAAATACCTCCTCTATGGAACATGCCCCTTAGTCGACTCAAAATTTGCAAATAAGTAACATTTTTTATTTCAAAAGAACTTTTACTTTTAATATAAAAAAATGAGGATGCTTTAAAATTTATATTTTAAATAGTGTTAATTCTATCATTTAGAACTTACCACTATATGAATCTTTGAGACTGGTCACTTTCTGTGTGCAGTATTTGCCTCTTCCTAAAAGCATCCATACTTTGGATTTTAATTCGGTAATTGTTACTATTTGGCTTATATGCACGTCGAGTTTAGGTGTTGTCTCGAATTGTTTGGCACTTGAACCTTCCGAAATCTTTTCTTCATCGTCTTAATGTTCTTTTACAAATATTACCAGAAGCTGAAATTGATCTTGGTCAAATTTCTTGTCGTTATAACATGGATAAAAATTTTCTCGACAAGATTAAATCCATACGACAGATTCGTCAAGAATTGTACTTTCCAAATCAAAGATGGTTGGTTTTTCTACTAAACTTTTATAACGGCTCTAAGATGATTCGAATTGGATTATACTCAACATGTAAACACAAAATTCACATATTTGACACGTTGAATATCGGTTTGAGGGGCATACGGACTAATTTTGCCAAGCTGTAGAGTCTGTTTTTTTTTATCTCAGGGATGCAAAATGTATTTGCCATTATGTAAAATGTATGCGCCATTACGCACGCATTGCATTTTGATGGCTGAAAATTTCATGCAGCGAAAAGAGCCTTTATAACATTACTAATAAACAACTTGTCTTGTTAATAAATTCACAAAAAATGAATTTTGGCCAAAAAATCGAATTTTTTTACGAATTTGTCATTAATTTTGATCAAAAATTCGAATTTTTCATTTTTTGATCATAACCTATTCCTTACAATATATTGTTAAATCTACTTATATGAAGCCGAACAATTTAATTACAACCTAAACTTTTCAGCTATATACTTGCTTTTATTTTTTAGCCTTTTATTGAGTCCTGAAACAAAGGCTATTGCTGTAATTTTATTTGCTTTGAAAATGATGTTTGGAATTAATAATATATGCGAAGATTTGATCAAAGTAAGATTTTGGGCGAATAAGTTCTTGAAAAATATTTTTAGCCATCTGGTTCAAGCTCTGAAGAAACTTTCATTTTCACCGAGTGGATGCTTCAATTGCAGATGCGGCTTGCTAGTTGGAAAGGGATTTCACCGAAAGTGGTTCTTAATAAAGGGTTAGAAACATGGCTCGGAATGAAAAAAAGTCAGAAAAAATGATTAAAAAAATCAAATTTTCGATCCATGAACGATTCAAAAATCAGATTTTGGTCCAAAAACGTTAAAAATACACTAGATGACTCTGTCTAAAATTAGAACGTTTATAATAAATCAGACCCATTTCGAGCCCCGATTAGAAATCGTGTGTTGCTTTAAATTTCTTTTTTTTAGCTTTGACACAAATCTACGAATTAAAAATTCTTCATCGGAGTTTATTTTACACAACGCAACCAACCAGCATAGATTTCCACGATTTGTGGATTTTGATGGTTGTATTCCGAAACGTACGAGCACTATGCCTTCGGAAAAGCTCTTTGGTGAATTGTTTGATGAAAATCATTGCTTGACTGCTTTAGAAGATTGGTCCAACGAAGCTTTATTTGGTAAATTTGAAATTTTTGGTACTACTTTGGATCAACGACCGCAAATGATAGGGTTCTGAATAGAGATCGGCCGAATACTAGCGAATATTCGTTTGAATAGTTTGAGCGAGTATTCTAAACCAATTTTTTTCGAACTATTCGAATGCTTCCAAATTTAATAGTTTATGGAATATTCGGAACTATAGTTTTGTCGATCTCTGTCAATGTGAACGTCGTGTGAAGCAAAAAAGCTTTTCGACTATATGAATTATGATATTTATATAACACGCATTTTGTAGCTCCGTTAACATTGCAAGCGTCTATGAATCGAAATTTGTTTCGTGAAGAGCTTCAGTTAGGTGAAGATTCTAGAAGTGAATTTGATCAACGCAATATTAAGCTATTCTTCAAATCTTATGAAGTATGTCTTATTGTGTTTTTATTGCAAAATGTTGTGTTTAAGAATTCCATAATGGAATATTCTACTGATGAGCTTGTTGAATTCTGTGATAACTCATTTCCTATTCGAACATCGAGTCAGGTAATTTCATGATCATGAAGAAGTTTGAGGATATGGGGCAGTGATAGAGATGGGATTTTCCGTAAAAACCAGTTTTTAGATTTTCCGGAAAAATTTCTTTACACCCCGGAAAAATCCAATCATAAAAAAATGAAACGAACAAACTATTTTTTAGCCTAATTCGGAAAATTCGAGTTGGAAACTTCTCTTTCCTTGTTCTAGTGCTTATCAAGTAAGTGTATCACGTTTCACAACAGTTGCTTCCCGATTTCACAAAATCTGTGATTGACACAAATCGACCGGAAAAGGCCCTATATATATACAAAAAATTAGCCGATTTAGAGAACTTTTTGAAAAATCGAATTTTAAAAAAAATTTCAGCTTAGTCTCCTTAAGCTAAAATGTTGAAAAAATTTTTTTCAAAAATTTCTAAAAAACGGTTATTTTTGACATGGGAAAAGCTATGGTGTGATGTTTAAAAATGTTGAAATTGAAAAAAAACAGCCGATCACAGATTTTGTGAAAAAGAAACAACAATTTTGCGTTTTTCAGATTGCCTCCGATCTTATTTTTTTTTAGCGTTATCCTCGACTCGAAAACTTTACAGCTCTTATACGGTACTTAGAGAATAGTGAGCCATCTTATCTTCCAATATTGGATACGTATCAGTTGGAGTTGATTTATACAACGGCCGAGAAATTTTTTTCGGAGAACTTCGCACAACTTTTATTGGCGTTATCGATGGTTATTGGGGAGCTTCCATCTGTAGTTTATTTCTCTTTTTTGATGGTTGAGTTGATGGTTCTTGAGAAAAACTGGTAATTTTTAAATTATTATTTTCCACTTTTAAAATCTTTTATTGAATTTGTGTAGGCTGCACGAACTTGAAGCAAATTTGCGCAATGGGCAAAGTTTCGTTTATATGGAAGAACGTGCTGAAAAACGAAAAGTTTCATTAGAAAAAGTGAATATGAAATGGCAAATCGAACTTTCCCTATTCCCATCCAAGTTATCAGGTCAGCGTTGGGAATACGAGTATATGTTGCGACAATCACGAAAAAATATTAGTAAAAATCTAACATCAAGGAGTTCAACACCAAGCAGGGATGTAACACCCAAACGGAATCTGTCTGGTGAAATGAAATCTTCCCGAAAGCTAAATCTGATATCTGAATCTGATTCCAGTGAGGAATCGAATACTGATAAAGGGAGCTCAGATGAAGAGAGCTCAAATTCAATATCAGGTTGGATTGCATGGTTTTAAAAAGATAATGCTATGTGTTTTAGCGGATGAAACTCATTCAAATGATGAAGAAAATGTCAAGTCTGTAAAAAAGAAAGAGAGCAAAAAGAAGGATTATAAACAATTTGGTCACAAAACTATGACGGTATGTGTTATCTGTATTGGCTATATAAGATTTTACTAAAAAATGATTTTAAAAAACATTCTACTTCGGCTCTTATACTCCACGTGATCTAAAATCGAAAAATTTTAATGATATATATGATGACGAGCCAACAAAAGCTACTTGCTTCGATGCTTGAACTTCTTACCGAAGACATCAAACCGGAGCAAACTTCTGCTGACGACAAAGAACGGAAAAGAACTGCTGCAAAAGCCTCACTAAAAGCCAAAGATCATGAATCAATCTCAACTCTACTTGATGCCGTGCCAACCTCTATCTACCGTCTAAAATTTCGAACAATAAAATTTTTCGATTTAGACCACATTTAATGGGGGTATAATGGCCGAAGTAGCTCCAAACATTTTTGATAATTTAATTGGGAAAATTCTATTTACACATACTCTAGTTGATCCCAATTATGAAATTTTAGCATAAGCTGGCGACCAATCTGGGAATTGCTCTAACTTCTTGGAGATTTTGGTGAATTTTGAGCCGAATTTGTTATTTGAATGAAATTGGAAATTTTTATGGTCTTCCTATATCTATTATTGATACGCGTCGTAATTTTGGTCCAAATTGGGAGGGAGTTTTGGACTTTTTTTTAAAATTTTCATTTTCTAAAAAAATTTAAATTTCATGTTGAGGGGGTGGAGGATTTAACATGTTTCACCCATAATTACGATGATCGTTGTTCTGTACTATATACGTTGTCTATTATTTTTCGCGTGCCCATGTACATAAATTATTAATATGATTAATGCCGATTGTTGATAATACTTTAGTTTGTATCTCGTTGTAGTATTCTATTATATTTGAGCTAATTAATTTTTACACCTCGATTGTTTTTTACGGGCCAAATGATCTCAAGTGCCATATTCTTATATTTATTATAGATGACTCTTAAAGAGGGTGTCGATTGTGGCCCTATCTCCGAAAAATTCTTTTACCACAATTTTTGCAGGAAAGACCCCTCTAGGAATAATTTTGTGCAAGAAATCTATTGCCAACAGGTGCAATATTAGCAGCGAAATATTTTCTGTGCGAGTTTTTGTACTTCAAAAGCGAATTTACTACATAGAATTGCATTGTGGCGTACCCTGTAACTTTGGCTTGGCCATCTGCAATGGTAAAAATTCTAGTTTTCCGGATGAGGGTTTTAGAAGCGTTTTCTCAGTTTGGGAATACGCGTCAATTTCTCGCACAAATTTACCCCTAAAGGGGTCATTTCTGCAAAAAAATTTTCGGAGATAAGGGCCGCAATCGACACTCCCTTTAACAATATATTTATGTATTATATTAATTGTAAATCTGCTCTTTTGCTTAATTTGTTAAAAATGTATTCGTTTGATTGTGCATTTAAGTTAAAGCTAGAAAGTTTATAGGTTCAAAAATACATACTGTTTAACACATAACAAACCGGAAATTTCTACAACGCACCTAATTTTGTAGTCGTTGACTACGATATTTAAAAGAGTATGATAAATGTATTCAGTTGAGATCGTTTATATAAAAAATCTTTCATTTCCAACCTCATACATTTGACAAAAATAGAAAAGTCAATAAAACAAAATAAAAAAAGACACGTGATAATCGAGGAATCCGATGAACGTTTTGTTGAAAATGCTACTGTTCATAAGGGTTTCTAGAAGTATTTTACTTCAATTTGGTCCTAAAACTAGTGAATATTTTGGTAATTATTTAAATTACCTTCAAGAAACTTAAATTGGAAAATTTTATCTAGAAACCCTGACATTCAATAAAAGTATAAAAATGCATTTTCCATAAAATTCTAATTGGGTCAGAATTATACAGGGCTCACGGATTTTGAAATTTGCATAAAATCGATTTCAATTGAATCTATATAATTTTCAAAAACTTCCCTGCTTTATTTAATAACATTTTGTAATTCTGACCCGAGTATAAAATCCGGCATTAGGAAATTTCACAACGGACATTTCACAACGAATACAGTATTAATTTTGTAGTGTCCAACAAATCACTTGAATATCAAGATTTTATTAAAATTTCGGCAACTTTTATTGTCATTTATATTCGTTGAAAATGTCCACCCGCGATTTTTTATAGAGTTGTGAAATGTCCTATAGCCTAAAATTCGAATCGTTGAGTAAAGAGATCAGAAAATTAACCTAGAGGTTTGGTTATTGGGTAAATCTACAAGTTCTTACACTTCAATTTTTTCTAGTAAATTGAAAAGTGGTGTACGAACTTTTGGATTTACCCAATAGGGTGTTCCAAAAACCACCATTTGGTCATTTCTTGGAGAAAATTTTTTCTCCAAAATGACCCATTATGGGTATTTTTATACAAGAAATCGATTACGCATATCGAAAAACCTTGAAAACACCTCCCAGACCATGAAATATCATTCAATTTTCATATTTTCAAGTAGGAATTCCTACTGAAAAAACATGAAATTTGGATATTTCCTGGGAGGTATTTTATAGTTTTTCGATGCGTACAATCGATTTCTCGCATAAAAATACTCATGAGTCATTCTGGAGAAAAAAATTTTTGAAAAATTTTCACCAAAAAATGACCAAATGACGGTTTTTGCGAACACCCTGTATTAAATGCCTCTTGTAATTACGAAAAAAATCTATAAAAAAGTGGAAAAATAAACAGATTAAATCATAACAACATCTTTGGCCGATGGAGCCGGAGAATTTATTGCAACATTG
>JAQGBS010002750.1:0-12569 GCA_034698545.1 Acrobeloides obliquus | reverse complement strand
ACATTAACCCCCCCCCCCCCACGTCCATGAAGGAGGGGGGGGGGGGTAAAGTGCACAGGTTTTGAGAGGGTCAAAGTGCACTGACTTTAAAAAAATTTTTCCTCGTAGAAAAACTAAAAAAGTCGGAAATTTTATTTTTTCGGCCATATTCACTTCCCACATTTGCAAAAAATATTTTACTATTTTTTTTAAATTTTCATATTCACTATATATTCACTTCCCAGACTTATACAAGAATATTGTTACTTTTGTCGTCAAATAGCTTAATGTGGCCTCCAAGTCTTTTTTCGCGGCAGTTTTTTCTTCGGCCCAGTGTAGCCCCACAGGAGGGGGGGGGTGAGTGAGCGATGGGGGATTAAGATTTCGCGAAAGGATTACGTTTTTGCGGGGGTTAAAGGGCGCGACGGGATGCGCTCTTTAACCCCGCAAAAACGTAACCCCGCGAAATCTTAACTCAGCACGAGTGAACCCCCTCCGCCGAAGCTGGGCTGAAGAAAAAGCCGCGAAAAATGTCGAGATCACGCAAGAGAGAGAGAGAGAGAGATAAAATAGTAAAAAAATATTTTTTGTAAATGTGGGAAGTGAATATGGCCGAAAAAATCAAAATTTTCGACTTTTTTTAGTTTTTCTACGAGGAAAAATTTTAAAAAAAGTCAGTGCACTTTGACCCCCTCCCGAAAAACTAGTGCACTTTAACCTCCCCCAAAAACCAATACACTTTAACCCCCCCCCCCCCTCACGGCCGGGGGGGGGGGGGGTTAATGTGCATAAGTTCCAAGATTTCTTCTTACTGGGAGTGGTTTGAATCTGTTCAGTATTCATAGTTGTTTCATCTTCAATAGAAGGAAAATCAGGGAAATTCATATTTGCCAGTCGTGCTCTCAATTCTTTTAATCGAGCTCTAATACCAACTAGATTTCGGGCGGATTCCTGAAACACATGTTAAATTTATGGTTGGCGGGAAAATTTCCCGAAATCGGGAAAGGCTTTTGATGAACAAGTTAAAAATGACAAAATTCTGTTCGAAAATTTCACTCAGAATTTGAACGAAATGTGTATTCATGAGTTCAGGCACGTAGCTAGAATTTCCTGACGGGGGGGGGGCAATGACCCAAAGTCCAAAATCCACAGGTAGCTGTGATTTTTTTCAAACTTTTTCAAAATTTTGACCAAAATCCACCTCATTTTCCATCGAAGAATTTGTAATAGCTACCTGTGGTTTTGGACAAAAACATAAGGGGATACCCTTTTTTTCAAAATTTTTCCTGAAGGAGAGGGCAGTTATCCGGATTGCCCTCCCCCTCCCTAATTGCCTGAATGAATTCGACCCTAATGTGGGTCGAACTCTTCACATTCATACTAATTTTTTGCCACTTGCTCATGTGCTATCAATGACCAACTTTTCGCACTCGCTGAGAAACAGACTATAAAACTTGCCTCTATATCCTTTTCGGTTTCATTATTTCTAGTCATAAGTTTATCAAGGCTCCATTCACTATAACCATCATTTTCCATTTTGTTGAAATTTTTTGGAGCTCGAATTATTACCACACCGAGAACGTGGGAATACAGGTAATATAAAATTGGGCAAAAGTTTTCGGACCCGACTGGGACTCGAACCCGGAACAGGCTCCTGGCTACCGTTCAAGTGCACTACCATTGTGCTACCGAGACCTCCAACTGATGCCTGTTAATTGGTAAATACTTGACGGTGTATTTTCACTACTCACACTGTGATTAACACGTGTGTGCCATCCGTCCGACCGATTAACAGTACAAGACGGACGTAGGGATTACCGATAGGTGATAGCTCTCTTTTTTGGAGCTCGGATTATTACCACGCCGCGAGCGTGGAGGGGGGGGGGCAAAAGTTTTCAGACCCTACCGGGACTCGAGGAGTAGTGGAAAATACACCATCAAATATTTACCAATTAACGGGCATCAGTTGGAGTAGTGCACTTGGACGATATCCAGGAGCCTGCTCCGGGTTCGAGTCCCTGTCGGGTTCGAAAACTTTTGCCCAATCTTTTAATATTAAATGAGAAATGTCAATTTCTCGGAAAAAAACAATTGCCTTCATGGCGCAGTTAGTAAAGCGTTAGTTTTGCAGTCGGAAAGGCGCAGGTTCGATCCGCCTAAATATTTTTGCGTTTTTAATAAATATTATTTTTTGAAAAAAACGAAAAATTGGACGGAAATTGAAAAAATCCGAAAATTGAAAAAAATCGAAAAAATTAAAAAAATTCGAAAAAAATCAGTTACTATTAAACATTAGCAACCGTAAATGACGTGGGCATTTTTTCGAAAAAAATTTCTCTTAAAATTTTCTAAAAAACACCCTATTAGGGGTAAAATCACGCGAAAAATCGATTGCGCGCATTCCCGAAGCGTGAAAATGCTTCCTTGACCCTGATTCAGGGAAAATATCGATTTTTTGGAAAAAATCGAACTTTTGGGGGTCCCAATTCGATTTTATTTTGCTCGATTAGACTTTAAATCGACTTAAAAAACTGTTTCTAGGTCAGAAAAACACTTTCTGATTGTTTTTGGAGTAAGTTGTGAAATTCGATTTTCGACCTTTGGTCGCCGGATGGTCTGGCGGGTCCATTGGGAGTTGAAAATCGAACTTTCACAACTTACTACAAAAACGATCAGAAAGTGTTTTTCTGACCTAGAAACAGTTTTTTAAGTCTATTTAAAGTCTATTCGAGCAAAATAAAATCGAATTGGGACCTCCGAAAGTTCGAAGGAAGCATTTTCAGGCTTCGGGAATGCGTGCAATCGATTTTTCGCATGATTTTACCCCTATATAGGCTGTTTTGAAAATAAGAAATTTTTTTTTGAGAATAGTCCCTTCTTTGTACCCCCCTTTAATTTTTTTAGATCTAAACTACGTAATATGCCGTCTTCGGTAGTTAAACAAATAAACGATGACAAACCGGTTTCCTTCGAGACTGTTGATCCACTCGGTTTTCTTCACAACCCTTATACTTATGCTGAACATCTATTCCTTCTGTCATAAGACATTTTTCATGAATCGAGGTTAACTTCTAAAAGTTATTTTGAGGAGGGGATAATGCCTAGCTTCAAATAGTTTTAAAATATTAAAATTAGATCAGTTTTTGAGAAAATGACTGGTGAAAATTTTTGATAAACCCTCTAGGAAATTATTATCCATCTCTCTCATATAAGTTATTTTTCATGGGCAGTGGTGATCTTTTCAAAGTTATTCAGAAGAATGGGTAATACCTATCTTCAAACTCTTTTTAAATATTAAAATTCGATGGCAATACAGTGGCGTAGCCAGGATTTCTTTGAAAAAAAAACTTTTTATTTTCACGAATTTTAAATCAAAACTATTTTTTTCGGATAGATAGGTAGGGTGTTTATTATACATTTTTTGAAAAGCTAAGGGTATCCCTCCACAGGACTAAGAACGAAAAAACCGCACCTCCCCAAAATTAAGTTTACATAAAATTTATTTATTTGTCAAAAAAAAGTTTACAAAATAGTATATAAAAGTTTACAAACAAAAGTATACGAAAAAAATATATATAAAAGTTTACAAGAAAAAATAGATTCTACTTTTTTTCAATTTTGTTGCGCCGTGCAAACGCAAAAAATTTGAATTTTTTGCATTACTGGCCCTTGACCAAAATCGAAAAGATTGTAAAATTGAAACAATCATGATATATATTTTTTGATTGATTCAATTTTCACAAAATTATCTTTTTAGTCTACCTCTTTGTCTAGATCTTGTGGACTTGCGTCGACTTTTTCTCAAGAGTTTCTTCTTTTGTTTCAGTTTCTTCGGTTTGAGTTTCTTCGTTATACGCTTAGTTTTGAGCTTCCTTGTTCGTTTCAACTTTTTGAGTTTATTCGAGCTAATTTTCGACTTCATTTTACGAAGTTCTTTGATCATGTCTTGAAAAAGTTCACGTTTTTTTCTTTCTTGAATAAGTCCCTAAACATTCTTAAAACTTTAGGCAGCTTATCTTGGATATGTATGGGTCAAAAAATTGTTAAAGGGAGGGGGGTAAGAATTAGGAACTAATCTCAGTCGAAAATTTTTTTGCCAAAACAGCCTATATAGGGGTAAAATCATGCTAAAAATCGATTACGCACATTCCCGAATCTTGAAAATACTTCCTTGACCCTGATTCAGGGAAATAGATGTGTGTATTGAAGCTTAAATCGAAAAATGTTGAAATTTCTCCCTCAAAATCATATTTGTGGGGTAATTTCATTCATGCGGGGAATCGATTGCGCGTATTCCCGAAGCTTGAAAACGTTTCCCTGATCCTGATTCAGGGAATTAGTACATGTTGAATTTTCGTTTCAATGCACACATCTATTTTCCTGAATCGGTGTCAAAGAAGCATTTTCACTCTTCGAGAATGCGCGCAATCGATTTTTCGCATGATTTGAGGCCTATATAGGCTGTTTTGGCAAAAAAATTTTCGACAAGACCATGCGTAGAAATTGTTACATTGGTAGATCTGGTTGATCTCGATATGAACACAAAAAAAATTTTCGAAAAAAGTTGAAAAAATCATGTAACGAGGTTATACTGTACTATACATTAGACGAAATTTTCGCTTTTTTTAATGGCTATAACTCTATGTATTTATTATCAGGAACAAATAGACGCCGCGTGTGTACCGAAACGAAAACATGTGGAAAAAATGCAGTAAGGCCCATGACCTAACCTAAAAAAGACCGCATCAAAAAATTCGCCGATTTCACCGAGATATGAATTTTTTACGTTTTTCACAGACCCCAGCGATGTTTAGAGGGTTAAACATAACATTTTTCAAAAACTTTTGTAACATGCTCAAAAATTGCAATCTTTGTTCGAAGCTCTGTCAAACATCAGGTTTTTTTGAAGGATTCGATAACTTTTTTAAGAAATAAAATCGACCTATAAGGTTTAGATAAAAGTTGTAACTCAGCATTAGGGCTATCCAATGAGTCGATGAGGTCCCAAATCGATAATTACGCCGAGTTATAGCCGGCTACGCGAACAAGAGAGGAGATTTCTCCCCACCCCCTCCACCCTCTCGAAGGTCACCGAAAATAATTGACCCCGGGAAATCCCCTTATTTGGGTGGGGGCGAGGGTCTTAAGTCACAGCATGAAACCCCCACCCTAACTATGCATATGCCCTTTTTTCTCTCGAAAAGATCTCACTCTTGTTCATCTATGACTACGCTACTGACATTAAGTGTTATTTTACTTACATTTTCATGAATCTTGACTTCTGAATTATAAACTCTTTTACTTCTAACATTCGAAATTTTTATAACCAAAATTAAGGTAACAAAAATAATCAATGATAATAAAAGCTGCATCAGTAAAATACTTATTCGAATATATTCACAAAATTAAACATAGTTAAGTGTTGGTAAATAAAGATCATAAAGATAATGAATATAAGCAAATAAGCGCCATTTTATTCGATAAAATGATGCGAAAGAAAAGTTGAGCTAGTAGAATAATGTGTGATGTATCAAATTACTGTTTTTATGATTTTATTGGCTTGCGAAAATTTTTTGTGTGAAAAATGATGTGACAAGTTAAATGATAAATTGCTTAACTTGGGTTATAAAATGAAGATATTATTTACATAAGTGGCGTAACAGGATTTTGAAATCTTTGACAAGATTTCTCAGTCTTTGACACAATGAAGGTTTCTTCCATCTTACAATACCAGAAAATGGATAATCCTAGCTGCCTAAACTTAATCACTAGTCTTTGGTAGAATAAAGGTCCATTTCATCTTACAATATCAGTCGATGGCTAATTTAGATCCAACCAAATTGCTTATAATCATTGATTTCAACTGTATATAACTTTCGGAGCTTTATAGTGCTATCATCTATTTCCCTGAATCAGGATCAAGGAAGCATTTTCACGCTTCGGGAATGCGCGCAATCGATTTTTCGCATGATTTTGCCCCTATATAGGCTGTTTGGGCAAAAAATTTTTCCGGAGATTAGTCCTGATTCTTACCCTCTTTAAGAAAAATTGTGTCATTTTTGAAAGCGTTTTTAGACATGTAGATGAGGCCAAAGTTAATATACCAAATTAGCGTCTTTTCATCCTCTAACACATGCAACAAAAATTATTGAAAAAGCTGTAAAAAGTTATGATGTTTCTTCAAAGCCTATATTTTGGCTATATTTACACAGAAAATTCTCGGCATCAAGGGGGATTCCGCAGTTAAATTTGTTTTTAAATTCATGAAAGATCATAAGAAGAATACCTATGATTTTATACCATTTTCGAGGAAACAAGTTCGGAAGATTTTCTTGTGAAACTTTTGGCCGCTACTATACATAAAAATGCTAAATTTAGCGTTTTCTTGACAGTATTTTGGTCGTATCTCGTATCCAGAGCAAATTTTTTTATTTGAAAAAGCAGATAAATACTAAAGGCATGCTCTAACACTTTTCTAGACATAAAAAATATAGCATGACCAAAAGTGGGTAAAAAATAGCCATCTTTGAATTTTGAAGAGATTCACAAATTGACATATTAATAGTTGCATATTTATTTGTATTTTGTATTAAGATTTGTATTTTATATTAAGATTGTGTAGTTTTATTGGGAGAGAGTTTCTGTTTCGTTGAATCATTCATTTTATCAAAACGAACTCTTATAATGTTTGCTTTTAATGAGACAACCTTTATCGAGCATTGAAGACTTCGTTATATTATCGATTTTTTGCATTTGATATGATTTTTTTCTTCTTCTTCTTATTTAGATGGAATTTTCTAAAGATATTAACTTAAACGAGTTCATTTATAATTCGAATTTTACGATAAAATACATAATTGAAAGGATATATGAAAATCACGAAGATTTTAGAAACTATTCTAATCAACATCAATTCAAATTAGTAAATTTTTTATCTTAAAAAAATCCAAAATAATTATAGATCTCGACGAAATATATCAGTGCTGATGTCGCCCTTACTTCAAGAATTCATAGAATTATCATAATTTTTAACGAAGATTCATACTTTACTTATATTATAAAAATACCAACATACGATTTCATAAGAAAATTGAATAACGATGCGTCACAAACAGAGATGGTAAATTTGTATGGTTTTAACGTTTACATAACTTTTAGACTGAAGCAAACATCGGGTCATTACCAAAAAAAGCTAATAGCACACATAATACCGAGTGTAAATTTTATGAATATTTGCAAAATTCGACTCTTCCTATACCTAAAGTTTATTTTAAACGAGAAGAAATAAAAGATCAGCCAGGAATTTTGATTATGAAAGATTTGAGTTCTGCCTATAGTGTTGATATATTAACACCGTTAACATATAATCAAGTACGACAAAAACCTGCCTACGCTATTTTCGCGTTGTACAGGTTGCTTTTTAAGTAGCTGGTCATTTCAAAAATTCTCCAAAAATTGAGTTTAAATCCGTTTTCGTTGCTCGAGGACTCATTCGATAGCCCCCGTATATAATTTGTTTAGAAAAAATATTAAAAAGGCTTTTAATTTTTTTAGCCTAGAGTCCTAATCGGTTACAAGCCCAAAAATGCTGAAAATTACGATTTTTGAGGTTTCTATCCCATTATTTTCTTACAATTTGTACCTAAATGGCTTATTTTGTGTATTGGGGAAGGGGAGGGGGGGGGGGAGTTGGTCATGACAAACACTTATCCAGCGGAATTTTTTAGGGATACCCCTATTTTTAAGGATACAAATTTACCTTCTCATTTTGCATCATAAGAGCAAAAAATGCGCAAATTCAAAAATTAGTGATTTTTAAGTGAAAACTATCGTTTCTAGAATTTTTCTATGCGATAAAGCAATTGCGCGTATTTCCAAGCCGTGAAATATTTGCCTGACATTGATTTTTGAATTTTCGCTTCAATACATACACTCCTTTCCTGAATCAAGGTCATGCAAATTTTTCACGGTTTGGGAATACGCGCAATCTATTTCTCGAATAGAAAAACCCTAAAAAAGATAATTTTATATAAAAATCAGAAATTTTTTAATTTTGCATTTTTTACACTTAAAAATAGGGTATCCCTAGAAATTTTTTCTAAATTTTTTAAAACAAAAATTCCTCCAGTTTAATTTTGCCATGGCCAAATACTCCCAGTATAAAAAATAAGCCTATTTTGACACAAATTGTAGGAAAAATACTGGAGTAGAAACCTAAAAAATCATAATTTTCAGCATTTTTGGACTAAAAAATCGAAATTAAAAGCATTTTCAATAATTTTTTCTAAAAAAATCCCATGACGGGGCTACCGAATGAGACCTCGAGCAATTAAAACGGATTTAAACTCGATTTTTGGAGAATTTTTGAAATATACCTTCTACTTAACAAGCAACTTGTACTTTATTTTTTCACTTCTTTTTTTAAACTCATCTTTTTGTCTTTGATCTTGTAACTGAATTCTACGCTATATTCAGGGTCGCCACAAGCGCGGCACAAGCTATCGTACGAAGTCATTGTACGATCGTAAAATTAACGTAAGGGTACGACGAAATCGCCACAAGCTGTCGTCCGATCTTACGACGCAGTACGATGGCATTGTACGATAGCTTGTGGCCATTTCGTCCGTCGTAAGAGTGTATTTTACACTCGTACGATAACTTCATACGATAGCTTGTGCTATTGCTTGTGGGGACACGATAGCTTGTGCCGACCCTCAAAGTTGAGCCATAAATTAACATTGCCCTAGTTTATTCTGATAATATTTTATTTTTTAGATAAAAAACGTTATTGAACATGTTACACAATTTCATGTATATCAACTTAATCACAAATCCAAGCCTTGGAAGGGGAAATTAAAAGCGACACCTAGCGAATCGAGTTTAAATTTTAATAAGAAAATGCTTAATGCCTTGAAAGAATGTCGACCAGGTATGAGAAGAAAAATATCATTAAAAAAATTCTATCACTTAAAAAAATATTTAAAGAGACGGTGCACGCTCTAACAATTTTGAAGAACAGATTTTCGTCACAATAATTAGACTAAATTTCAAATCAGGCAAACAATTAAGAGTTTAATCAAATTTTTTCATAATTTTTATTAAATTAAAAATTTGAAAAGCTGATTAAACTCTTAATTGTTTGCCTAATTTGCAATTTAGTCTAACTATTGAAACGATAATCTGTTCTTAAAAATTGTTAGATCGTGCATCGTCACTTTAAGATATATCTCGATTTTTTAAACATTATACGAAATAATTTCGAAGTTGATGAATTTGTCCAAAAAAGAATAACTTCGAAGTTATTAAATTCGTGAACACTACAGATTCAATCCTAAGAATAAAATTACGCCACTTTCAAAAATTTGATATTTTGGATGGTATATCTTAAAAATCTTTTTTAGAAATGTTTGGACCATTGGTCGACACTATATTAAAACTCTTTAATGATCTCAAATTTAAAAAAATGGCAAAATGCGGTGATGATTTAAGTACGAAAATAAATACCTTTTTATATCATATAAAGCCTTTTAGGCTTGCCAAAATTAGTAAATCATGGCGATTTATATGTAGCAAATATTTTATGGAAAAATAATTCCAATGATGTCGAAGCTTTTATAGACTTTGCTGAGAGCTTTGAAGGTTGTTTACTTATTTAGAAACGATTTATGCGTTTTTAGGAAATCCTATGTTCGATATAGCCAAAATTTTAACGTGCACAGATGTCATGACGAGAAGGAAAGTAGAAAATGAATTAATGGAAAGTTATTGCGATTATCTAAAAAATAATATTGACCCAGAAAACGCCAAGATGTTCACCGTTGAAAAAGTATTTATTACAGGGTGTTCCAAAAATGCATTTTTTGTGACTTTTTGATGAATTTTTTATCTGAAATTTTTTCTAAAAATGACCCTTCTAGGGGTAATTTTATCATGACAATTGAAAATCGAGAAAAACTTGATTTTCCCGAGACAAATATGGTGTATTGATTCGATCGACGACGAATTTGTTTTTGCATGATTATTTTTTGGTGGCTAAAAATTGAGTTTTCTCAAAAAAAGGCAAAAAATTATAGCCAAAAGTGGGAGTTGAACCCAAGACGTTTTGGTGCAATAAGCAACCATACTTCCTCTGCGTTATGCTCTCATCTAACCGAATGAAACCAACTTTGCCCCTATGTTAACATACAAGAATATTCCAACTTTCAAATTCTCGTGTATTTTAAACGACCAAAGCAATTTTTTATGGTACTTATGCATACTTCGATTAATCGAATTTCGATTAATCGAAATATCGATTAATTGAATCTACCCATCACCGGCCATGTTTTACTATTTTTTCATAGCAAAACTAAATTCGTTCTACATATTAGCCAATTTTTCAATATAAAATATGTTGAAAAAGAGCCTTATAGGGGGTTAGTAGGGCCCAAATTTTCTTAAAAAATCTCCTTGCTCACCTACACAAAAGTACCAAGGGTTCGGCATAAAAATTTAATCTCTTTTTTATACAAATGTTTTACAATCGGGTTTTAGATCACACAGGACCACCCTGTATGATCTAAAAATAGCTTAATTTATAAATTGTTCAAATTTTAACTCACGCGCTGAGATTCCTAGCTTCTTTGTTGCTCCCATTTTGGTTTTCGGTTAAAAACTTTTCCAACAACTTGTTTGATTACTTTGACCTCATGAACTCTTGAGATTTCACCATAGGTTGAGGCTTCTACCTTTTTGAAGGATTATGATCAAAACTAAATACATAATGTACAATAGTTTAGGGAGTATTTAAAGCATAGAGTTAACTAAATAAACAAAAACACGGGGGTCCAGTTTGCGACCACTTCTCGAAAAAAAGTTTTTTTGTTGAAAAGTACCATTTTGGGTAATTTTGCTATGAAAAATCGATTGCGCATAGCGCCTTAAAAAATGCATTTTTTAACATGTTTTTGCTAAAAGTGGTGAAAACATGTTTTCATTTTTTGTCAAAACTTGCTACATAGATCATTTTGTAGATCTTGGCCTAAATAGCAACTTTTGTGATGGTGCATAGCAAGTTGTTTTGAAATTTTTAAAAAATCGAAATATTTAGCAAGATTTTGAAACATGTTACATGTTTTTATGACGCAAAACCCAGGAAAAAATTTTCAGAATTTTTCGATGCGCGCAATCGATCAAAAATTTTTTTTATCTGTATCAAGGCCAGAAAAGCATTTTAAAGTTTCGGGAATGTGCGCAATCGATTCCCGCATAAATTTACCCCTAGAGAGGTCATTTTTAGACAAAAATCTTTGTCATTTTTAGACAAATTCATAAAAAATCACAAAATTGCAATTGCTTGTAAAGATCCTTCATTTTATTTACATCCTATCATTTGTAATACATTTAAAAAATATAAATGATAGGATTAAATTCTTAGTTGAGAAAAGCTTATGGTATGGCTCAAGTCTATACGTTATTAAGCTTGGCTATATGCGCCACAACAAATAAAGAAGTTCCAAACAGTGTAAGTAAAGAAGAACATGAAATCAAATTTGCGCTAAACTTGGAAAAGACAAAATTTGCTATGGAAGATGCCGTAAAATTCCTAGAGAAGGAGGCTCCTGAATGGATAAAATAATTTTAATTATAAAATATTTTATTTTTGCTGTTGATTTATAGGTTGTTTTAAAAACTTTCAAGGAGTGGTGTAAAAGTAAAAAAATCAGCTAAAATTCCTCTTTCATATAAAAATAAATTTTCAAGGTCCGTTCAAAAGTTTAGTGGCCCTTTAAGTCATTTTTTAACGAAAAAAATTGATCTTCTGTTTATTTTCACCAGTTAGGCTGCGCGGTAAATGTCTCGAAATGCAGCGTAAATGCAGCGTAAATGCGGCGTTAAATGTCTTGAATTTACAATAATTCGAGACGTTAAATGTCTTGAATAATTCGAGACTATTCGAGACATTTTGAGACTATTTCGAGACATTTAACGCCGCATTTAACGTCTCGAACACCTGTTTGAGACATTTACCGCGCAGCCTTAATTCTATTAGAGAATCCGAGTAGTATTTCCGAACTTATCACATTTTTCTCTATCTAATAACAATTTTAAAAATCTAAAGTTCGCAGTTCTGAAATGTCCCTAGTGAGTATACATCTCCTCGAATATCTTAAAGGGGAGGGATGCAAATTAGGGCCCTTTCTCCAAAAAATTTTTTCGAAAAATGACCTTTTAGAGGTAAAATAAAGTGAAAAATAGATTGCGCACATCTCCGTCGCGTGAAAATGCTTCCTTTACCTTGTTTTCGCGAAAATAGCACTATTTCACGTAAAACTCTTTAACGTTTGGTGTGATACAAATTTTAAGCAAATGTGAGATAGTGTTATTTTTACGAAAATAAGGTAAAGGAAGCATTTTCACACGACGGAGATGTGCGCAGTCGTTTTTTCACCCTATTGTTACCCCTAGAAGGTCATTTTTCAAAAAAAATTTTTTTGGAGAAAGAGCTTTAATTTGCACTCCCTTAGCCATTTTTTAAAGGACCAGTCCAGTAATTTACAATCATATGAAAAAATGATATATTCGGAAAGATCATGAAAAATAGAGCATTT
>JAQGBS010002749.1:0-12570 GCA_034698545.1 Acrobeloides obliquus | reverse complement strand
AGCACAGCACAAAGTGACACCTGAGCCCCCAAAAGTTGAAGTTGCAACCCGATTTGACAACATGCACATTTGCAATTCGACCCTCCAAAACCACAATTTCCGTCGTTAGTACAGCTGACCGCCGTAATCTCCCGAACAAAATAGGAGCATACGAGAAGAAATATGAGTTTCTTGAACATCTTGGCTCAAGTAGTCTCTATAATCTTGATAGATTTTCTCCGGGTATTTATGCAAATCAACCCAGACATGATTAAACCGTGAAGTTTGGTCGATCATTTGATCAAAACACTGAAAAATTTTTATCAGCCTCGATGTTCTCCTTCAAAATCATCCCATTTTCACGGCAAAGTAAACTGAGAAAAAAGTTGAGATGACCAAAATTTTGCTAGAAAATGACTTCTTATGCATTAAATAACAGTCTTTATGCATTAAATAACCATTTTAAAATATTTAGAGCAATTTCTCAGCCTTTTCAGCAACATTTGGAATTTAAACAAACAAAAACCAATTCGACTCAGGTGGGATTTGAACCCTCGATATGTTAAGTCGTAGAGGCTGACGCTCTACCACTGCGTCATAAAAGGCAATCCCAAAAAGTCTTTTAAAAAATCAGATATCATAGTTGTTTTACGTGAAAAACTTGATAATGCAAAATTCCGAAATTCTCAAAGAGTGTTTAAATTTTCCACTAAAGTCAATTTTTCATGATCTTGGTATCAAAAGATGCGCAAGAACCAGATAAATAAATCTTCGTACTCTTTTTTGATTTTTTCCACAAAATAGAAAAATTTCGTTGATTAGTTGTCAAAAAAACACATCTTTTTTCAACTTTTTAGCTTAAAAAATATTTTTTTGAGTCATAAACGGAAAAAAGCGTACGGAGGTTTATTTATTGGTTCTTGCGCATCTTTTGACACCAAAATTATGAAAAATAACTTTCAGGAAAAATTTAAACACTCTTTGGGAGCCTGCGAAAAAGCAAGAATTCAAACGCATTTTTAAAATATAAAAAAACGAATTACGATCAAATTTCTTTTTTATAAATGTAGTCAAAGCTTTATACAATGTGTTAGAAAAAGAAATTTTTCGATTTCATAAAGTTTTTATCGAGATACTCATTTTTTTGTGTAACATGGAAAATGACCAATTTTGGGACTTAGACAAATTTAAAAATTTTTTTTTATTTTTGCGAAAAAATTTTATTTTTTTATTATCATGTTATTAAGCATGAAAGAAGTCTTTTTACGTCAAGATATCATTTGTCTCAAAAAATTTCTCAGTTTACTTCGCCGTGTTTTATGCTCAACGTGCATAAAAATATGGGCTGTTCACATGTTTAGTGATAATATCGAACATATTCCAGAGAACAGAGCTGACATTCAAGCTATTTCCTTGTTATGTCCATTAATGGACTTTTTACGAACCTATTCTTTGTCCTATCACTATTTTATTTCCTAGTTATTTGCACTTTTTAGCGAGCCAGAGAACTGAGGATCAATCATCAAAATTGATCTAAGAATAGAAACTTCTTCTTTGATAAGATCCCATAAATTTTTTGCTGATAATTTTCGCTGATTGATGAGATTCCCTCTTATTTTACTCTTTTTTTGTCAAAAAAATTTGGAAATTCGCATAAATTATAAGGGTTCCTAATGAAAATAATCCTTCTGAAAGAACTTTTAAAAAATTTGCATATAATTCGAAGATTTTTAAAAATATTTACCGGTTTTTCTCTAATACAACCTCGGGGATTGTATTTTTCGATCCATCTCTAGAGGGGGAGGGTTCTATTAGAGGGGGTGGTTATATTTTTCGATTAAATTTTGAAAATTTTTTTTTGAGCATAATGGTCTTCACTTATGATTTTTTGAAAATTTTTGTACAAATTTTAAGATATTTTTTGTAACTTTTTCGGATTCTGAAATCCGGAATCCGATTCTGGATTCCGAACCATAATCCGAATTCTGATTCACAATCTGGATTCTAAATTATGATTCTAAATTCGAATTCTAAATTCGGATTCTGAATACAGATTTTGAATTCGGATTCTGAATCTGAACCCGAATTCCGGATTCAGAATTCAGAATCCAGATTCAGAAAAAAAGATTCAGCACCCAAATCCAGAATCCGGATTTAGAATCCGAATCCAGAATCCGGAGTCTCCTGAACGCTAAGGATCACGTCAAGCCCGTACTCAGAAAACAATTTGGGGTACCAGGTGAAGAACCTCATTTTTTTATTTAAATTTTCATTTTTTCTTAAGACATTTCAGATTTAGGGCACATGCCCCAATGCTCCTCGGGTACAAGTTTGGATCACGTCATGGCTAGTAACATTTCAAATATCCAATAAATTTTTGAAATGTTATTTGTCACGAAAACGAGACTTGTTATCACTTCAATTTAAAAACTTTGTAAATATTTATTGATAAAATCACAAGTTGTTTCTTCTCTTGACACGTCAAAATGCCTCATGAAATAAACTATACGTTCACTATATCGAGATAACTCCAATGGATAAAAAATATTTATGAAATATTTGCATGATCTTATTTGTCATCACTATTTTTAGCTGTAAACAAAGTGATCCCAAATCATGAGAGAGTATAAAAGGTTTCGATAAGCCGACTAGGATTCATCGGTTATTTATTGTTTTGAAATTCTTGTTATTCAAAATTTAGCTATAATGGTTTGCACTTGTACTACTTGTGGTAAGTTATAGGGCATTTCCCACAAAGAAAAAATTATCATTCATGGTTCAAGAGCAAGCAGTATAAAATTCATTTTGAACGGAGAGGGTTTGACTCCACCCCCTCCCTCCCTCTAGCTTGAAATTTTAATTTTAGCGAATCAAAAAGTTGTTAAATTAAAACCCCTTAAAATTATATGAAAAAAGTTTGCCTATCCCTATGCCTATCATTGTATTAGATTTTTTTATGTAGACCCTAACAGATGAAGATATATTTTATACTCAAGGGTACCCATAAAAATTTTTCTCATTTAGGCGATAAATGTAAATCTGAGAACTGCAAATGTTGTCAGGAACATAATTGCAAGTGTTATGAAGGAGAACAATGCAAGTGTAAGTGTTTTCGTATATCCTCCCTTCCCCATTGACGTAGGGAAGGGGGAAAGTGTCCCTTCGATAGCCTAAATTTAAAAAATAATTCCCAATCATAAGAGACCTCTTATGTTTTTAGGAAAAGGCTTGAGAAAAGTCCCCTTGTTGTAATCCCCAATCGATCACTTTTAGAGGATCCCCGATGAGGTGGTCCTCCACCAAAAAAAACGACCTTTTTTAGCTTAAGATAATCTTCTGACGCCCAATTTTTATGGACCATACTATTCGTCGAGGCCCATGAGGTGATCCCCCCCCCCTCAATTTTGGGTTCATGAGTGAGTGGGTCAAAGGGAGAGGCTTCCCCCCTTGCCGACCTATGATTTTTAAATATTTTTTTAATATATAATTTTTTTAAATTTCTACAATTTATATAATTTAGGTCAACATCAAAATGAGCAAAAATGTGGTTGCCATGAATGTAAAGGAAGTGATTAAAAAATATTAATTTAATGTGCTATAAAAATTGTATATAATAATAAATTTTTTCATTATAATTTTTTCTCATTCTTGTTCAACATAAGAATTATACAAGTAGAAAAATTTTTTAGTCATTTTTTATTTTGGCAAACCCTTGCGGGGATTGAACCATACGCCTATAAATTGGTGCTTCATGGTCTAAAGGACCACCAGACCACTCAGTTACAACTTTATGAAAAATGATGTTTTCGGAAAGAATATGAAAAATGGAGCATTTTTTGTTTTGACGGCATCATCTGAATCGTTTTCCCCATCGAGATAAATGCATTTGAAAATATGAATTTGTGTACATGTTTTCGTTGTAATAATCAAACTTTTTGGAATTTTTTGCGGAACAATCGTGAAAAAAAAATAGCATCGTTCGACAGGAGAATTTTATGCTGAACAACTTTGCTAATTTAAATTTGCGTAAAAAAATATTTTCTCTTATCAAAGATGCAAAATAAGTTGTAAATTCATGCAAGGTTTTCGTTTTAATATACAGAAATTCAAAAATTTAAACTTATTTTGAATTTTTGATAAGAGAAAATATTTTTTATGCAAACTTAAATTAGCAAAGTTGTTCAGCATAAAATTCTCTGACGATTGATGCTATTTTTTCACTATTTTTCCGCAAAAAATTCAAAAAAGTTTGATTATTACAACGATAACAGGTACACGAGTTCATATTTTCAAATGCATTTATCTCGATGAGGAAAACGATTCAGATGGTGCCGTAAAAACAAAAAATGCTCCATTTTTCATGATCTTCCGAATGTATCATTTTTTCATAGGATTGTAACTGAGTGGCCTGATCCTTTAAACGAAAAGTGACTAGACGCGCGTTCTAAATTTGATTTTTATAACAATATGGGTGTCGTTTAGAGCTTTTCAGGGGGCGCTGAAAATTGTGTTATTAATTTTTGCTACAAATTTTTAGCTATTTTTACTGTTGAGAATATAATAATCAAGTGTCCATGCATATGTTTCTGTATTTTTTATGAGCTATGGAAAATTTATTTTACCAGAATAAATATACAAAAACCGAATTTTATACAAAATAAAAAAATCATCTTGCGCCTACTTGTTGTGTTCATCATTATCAGGAAAAGGCATAGGATGTTTGGTACAATGCATTGCTTCTGCTCTGGGGACTTTTGCAACTGATCTTCTTCCAACAGGTGGTCGTCTTCCGATAAGATGGTGTCTTGGCCGTCCTGCCTCGCCTTTCTTCCGCCCCTTTGTTTGGCGAATTTCTCTGAGGCGTTCTTGAATTCTTTGGAGCTTGTCTAGCCAGGGTTTTACTAAAATTTGGTTAACACCCCGATCGAAACATTGATACATATGGGTAGTATGGTCGATGTAGATTACGAAAAGCCAAAAATGCGGTTGAAAAAAATATTGCTAAAAATATTTAGGGGCTTCCAAAAGTTTGTATATAGGTGTAAAAATATCATTTCATTCAAAAACTAATTACGCATTGTAGGAAAGATATTATGGCTTGTTCAATGGCTCATCAAAAAGCTGATGATTTGCGCTTCATGATGGTATATTAATCTTATAAAAGTTTTAGTTTCAATAAGTAGTTTTATTGAATTTTTTTCAGAGCTCAGTTTTTTTAACCACAGTTAGAGACAAAAATGATCACTTTTGATTGTCTTACAAAGGTTTTCAGCAAAAGTGATCAAAATAAAAGTTGAAGAGTAGATTCTCAGCAATCGTTTGACATATAGGTCATGGTATATCGATAAGGAATTAATGGTCTGGGAGTGATTCTTTATGTGAAAATGAAGATTTTTCATAATTTTTGCTCATATTAGCCTCAAAAACTATTTTAATGAACTTCTTTTAGCTCAAAAATTTATTAAAATATCGTTTTTAGCAATGGGGGAACATTCTCTGATAGTTTTTGGATCGATCAACTTTTGGAAAGTCGATTTTTTAGATTCTGAATTTAGATCAACTTTCGGGAGCCCCTAAATATTTTTAGAAATGCCTTTTTTGACCAGATTTTTGGCTTTTCGTAATGTACATCAGTCATAAAACCCAGATGGCAATTCTCAATAGGTCCTCGGGGTGTTAAAAAAACTAAATTTAAATTTTGTGAAAATTTACAAAAAACAAGAAGTAATATTTTGTTGAAAAAAATTTAATTTTTGTTAAAATCAATTTTTGTATAAAAGTATTCTTGAATCTATCAAGAATCCTGAGGACATGGGTGATGGATTATACATTATGGCAAAGTGATAAAGTATTTATGGCGAAATAAATTTTTGATTTGAGGGAGGGGTGTCAAAATTATTCTTTTTTAAAATTACTGTCATTATCTTGGAGCAAGTCTATGTCTTCTTTTAAGGGTTCTCCTTCATTTTGAGTCTCTTTTTGACGATTTTCTATTAAATGTTCTTGAATTTGTCGAAGCTTATCAAACCATATTTATACTAAAAATGAAAATTTTTACTCAGTTGGATATTTCTACAAAATTACCATAATTTTCAAAATCGTATAATTCATCTTCGTCATTCTCTTCTTGATTCTGGGGTCTATTTTGGCGAACTTTCCTCAAGAATTCTTCAATCCACTGGAGCTCTTCTAGCCAATCTAATTCAAAAAATGGAAAAAGTTAAGTTGCTTCAATTTTTAAAAACACAGAAAAACAACATTTTTGTTTTTTTTCAATTTTTTATTTTCTGAAATTACGTTTTTTAACTCGATTCCTTGCTCTATCATGTGGGGCTAAAGCTCTCACATCTTCATCAATTTTTTTCATAATTTCATGGATTCTTTTGACTTCTTTGCTCCATGGTTTGACTTTAAAATATTGATTTTTGATTTTTTTAAATGAAAAATTAATTTTTTACCGATTTGAGGATCATTTTGTTTTTCTTCATCATGTAACAAGTCAAAATCTTCATCAATTTTCTTGATAATTTCTTGGGTTTTTTCGACTTCATTGTTGCAAGAATTTACTACAAATGAGTTTAAAAATTTCAAAAATGTAAACAAGTATAAATCATGAATGTTTTAGAAGAAGATTTTTCAAAAATTATAACAAAGAATGGAGTAGTAGAAAAATTTGGCACTATAACTTTTGTCAAGAATTGAGTTTGTCACGCTAACTTTTGTCACTCTAACTTTTCTGTGACTCTAGGAACTTCCACAACGGAAGTTCCACAACGAAAAAAGCGGAACTTCCACAAGGTCGATTTTCTCTACTTTCTCGTAATCAAAAACAAAAATTTTTTGTCATATTCGAGTTCTCCATACCTTGGATACAAAAAATCAGCTGAAAAATTTTTTAAATTCAATTTTTTAACCCTTTGATTCCCCCTTACAGTATTTTTACTGTACGGGGGATCAAGGGATTAAAAAATTAAATTTAAAAAAAATTTTCCAGCTGATTTTTTGTAGCCAGGGGTTTTTCGATATGGGGAACTCGAATATGACGGAATTTTTTGTTTTTGATCACGAAGAAGTGGAGAAAATTGACCGTTGTGGAAGTTCCTATAGCCACTTTGTTACGTTGTCACGCTATCTTTTGTCACCTAACTTTTGTCACGGATATAAATACAAAAAACGTAAATTTGAAAATCTCAAGTTTTTCGTAACAAAAAACAACTATTTTTTTGACAAAAGTTAGCGTGACAAAACTCGTAAAAAAGTTATAGTGCCAAAAATATTACCAATACCATTTTTTCCCTGACCATCTTGCCTATTTCCATTCTCATCATCTGCCAACACAAAGTTCACCACCACAAATATCAAAAATACTAAATTCTTTTTCATTTTTACAGAATTAACAACAAGGTAAATTCGATTTGGCTTATAAAATTTTCCAGTTTCCGGTTTTATCAAATTTTTTTACCACAGGATTTTATCAATGCTGATAAACCCATTTTATCAATGTTGGTCAACTCCTAAACGTCAATATGTTTTGTGATTTTTGTAAATGTCAACAAATTTTGTGCTGGATGTTTGAAAAAACATCAAATAATTTTAAATATTTTTTGTTGCAAATTTACTGATAGTACAGGATGAAAATGCTTCCTTGCCCCTGTTTCAGGGAAATAGATGTGTGTATTGAAGCGAAAATCAAAAAATTTTGAAATTTCTCCCTCAAAATTATATTTCTGGGGTAATTTCATGCCGGGAATCGATTGCGCGCATTCCTGAAGCTTGAAAACGCTTCTCTGATCCTGGTTCAGGGAAATTAGTACATGTTGGATTTTTGCTTCAATACACACTCTTATTTCCCTGAATCAGGCTCAAGGAAGCATTGTTAAGATTCGGGAATGCGCGCAATCGTACTTTGGGTAAAGAAGAAAAATGGGGAAAATGAGAAAAAAGACGCATTTTTTACCTATTTTTTCGTCCGTTTCTCAAAGTACGATATATGGACATCGACCATTCGTTGGAAAGCTCTTTGCGAGTACAATTGAGTGGCAACAAACAAATAAATATCAAAACAACGTTTTGTAAAAAATATTACAAGTGGAAAGTGGAATTGAAAGTGACGTGTATGAACTTTCTTTTTTCTCCACAATCCAATATATCGTTTGGTTATTCTTTCATAGAGAGATTCAACTAATGAACTGGAAAAGCTTCATTTACCTCATCGTGATAAAGCTTATATAAATCCTCGTTACCATGGAACTACTTTGAAGAGTCGAGCAAACTCAATATATGTTTTATTCATAAGGAAACCTCAACCTAGGCAACATCCCTAGATCCAAAAGTTCTCATCATATGAAAGTATTTGATGAAAGAAAAAATTGGTTTTAGTTTCTCATTCAACAACGTTTTTTTCTACCTTCCCAAGATTTTTACCGTATTTTTTCATTTTAAGATATCTCAGTCATTTTAAATTCATTCGGGCTGATTTTGTTTTCGTTCAATTCCTGAGTTCAAGGCTAACAATTTTATAGAACATCACTGTTTATGAAAACCTTTGTGTGGAGGAGAAAAATCCTTATGAAATTATTGGTTCTTTTGTTTGAAATCTTGCAATATGGTAGTTCGGCGACACCCCTTTTGAAACATAGGACATTTGGTCCCCGTGCGAAATTCGCATATTTTTTCATTTGGTTGAAAATCATAGACCAAATGTATAATGTGAGCTTCCCTGATCCTGATTCAGGGAAGAGATGTGTATTGAAGCAAAAAAAAAATTATTTGAATTTTAGCCGGAAAACCGGCTGTCTTGGGGTAATTTTATGCGGAGAATCAATTGTGCGCATTCCCGTATGTTGAAAACTCTTCCTTGACCCTGATTCAGGGAAAAAATCTGATTTTCGCGAAAATTGATGTTTTTAAAACAAAAAAAATTGATTTTCGCTTTAAAACACCGATCCCTTCTATGAATCAGGGTCAAGGAAGCGTTTTTACGCTTCGGGAATGCGCGCAATCGATTCCTTGCATAAAATTACGCCTAGGCAAAATTTTTATCTGTTTTTGGACACTGCAAAAGGAATTGGTTTCTAGCGGGATCGAGCCTGCAGGCCCAAGTTGCTTAACTTGCCAGATCGGATGAAATCGCTCATAACTGGGGTCTGGAAGTTTCTATAGTATCTCTTTTTGAAACAGGCTATATGACTAGATCGCCAAAAAAACTTATCAGGTATTTTTGGGGTCCAGGACATACGTTTTCTAGGCTAGTCTTTTATTACGTGAACCGCTGCGCCGCACCACGGATTCACAACGAGAATTTATTGCATTACTATCGTGCTGCTATACCCAAAAAATTTTTCTAAAAACAACCCCCTAGGGGCAATTTTATGTGGGGAATCGATGCGTGCATTCTCGAATTATAAAAACGCATCCGCAGCCTGCGGGCGAAATGAGTCGAAAAAAGGAACAAATTAACTCCCATACTACAGAAGATGGAACTTCTCGTGACAAAGCACAAATATGCAAATCGCTTCAAGAGAAATTTCAAATTAAATACGAAGGGCGTTGGGCATGTTTCTTTAGTCAATTTTATTCTTTTCAACATAATGGTTTCCTCATGAGCGTCACCTTTAATGATGACATGGATAAAATGATAATTTATGGAGAATAGTGGTTATACCATACGCGGGCAAGGGGGAAGTCTCCTCCCCCAACCCATTCACTCATCGGTTCAAAGTTAGGGGGACCCTCTCACTCGGCCAGCCGAGTGAGGGGGCTCCCGTAATTTTGGAGCA
This sequence comes from Acrobeloides obliquus, assembly GCA_034698545.1. Taxonomy (NCBI): domain Eukaryota; kingdom Metazoa; phylum Nematoda; class Chromadorea; order Rhabditida; family Cephalobidae; genus Acrobeloides; species Acrobeloides obliquus. Next base: position 2,812 of record JAQGBS010002749.1, on the reverse strand, counting down.
TTTTCAAAACATTTTGGCGCTGGTTTATTCTTGCTTATAAAGATTTACATAAGAAATTTGTCGACCAAAAAAAAGGTTGCCAACTTAGCCGGGGGGACTCCCTCATCGGACACTCCCTCCTCTACCTTGCCCATGTATGGGTTATACATGTTCATTTTGTATTTGATTGAAAATAAATGTTGATATATTTCTTGGCACGAACTTTAACAACATAATTTACAGATCCCCCGTAATTTTAAGCTGAACATTACAAGAAATCATTCCCCTCCCCTCCGCCGCAAAAATGAAAAGTTGTTGCCACCCCTGGTCCAGTATGGTGATATATAGGGAGAAAAAAAAGTCAACTATGGAGAGGGAGTTTTTTAGGGGTAAAGATCGATTTTTTAAACAAAAACATAAGGTATATCTCGCAACCGATTTATGACACCCGTATTGCGTTGCGGCGTTTCATACCGCAAAAAATTTGTTTCTATAGTTGTATCGATGTCACATTGAGAAATCCGATACCTCCCTCCTTGTTAGTGTATGATACCCATTCTTCATAGTGGCTTAACAATAATTTTTATGGTACAATAGGATTGACAAGTGGCATAGCCAAATTTCTGCAAAAGTTTGTTCGAAAAATAACAAACATCCGGTTTTTTGGGCCACCCTGAATATTATAGTAAGAATTAGGCACCCCATCTAGGAATTTTTTCATGATTTTTGAATAAGTTTGTGTATTAAAGCGAAAACTTGAAATTTTCCTTGTGAAATAATCTTATTTATTTTTACTTTGTAAAATAAAATATTTAAAAAAACCTAAAGCATCACACAGGAATCGAACCCGCAAACATGTAGCAAAGAATCCGCTGCTTTGTCACTGCACCACCGATGTATATGCGTTAAAATTATTAAAAGCGTCTTTTCAAACTAAGTGATAGTGAGTTTTAAGTTAAACTTCGATGAGCTCTATTTCCTTAGGCTTAACGAATGGCGCGTTAATTTTATTTTTTCTAAAAGCAAAGTGACTATGCTCTACAATAATAGCTATGTTTCGAAAAAAATTTTGATGGACATGTACTGACAGTTTCCTTGTTAGTTCCGGAACCAGAAGTGGATACCGGAATCGGAAGCTGGAATCGGAGATCGGAAGTAAAAACTTCCGACTTCCGGTTCCAATTTAGTGCAAATTCTCCAAATCGAAACCGGAAGTTTTTACTTTCGATCTCCAATTCTAACTTCCAGTTTCGTGCTAAAGAGAATTTGAACTAACAGATTTCTTAAAGATTTTTCTGCTTCTTGTTGATCCAATGTCTCACATGTGATAAGTGTATTCCCATTATAATGTTTATTATCGTCTCTTTGGCATCGCCTAAAAATGTTTTTATTACAATTTGTAAATTGAACAAACCTGCAAAATATTGCATGACACATCTGGCAAATAAAAAATTGAGTTTGATCAAAATTATCTTCGATTTCCATTGCAAAATGGCATGATTTACATCTTAAATTTTGAAATTAGTCTAGAATTCCTTAGAATCAACTGTTGTCTCGCTCCCTTTCGCATCATTAGTAGAGTGTTCTTATTTTTCTAAGCGGGCATCTTTCAAGTCTACCCCCAACCAAAAATGATGTTTTTGCCAATTTTTTCATTTTTCAGCACTTTCCCATGGGTTTTAGCCAAAAATAAAGTCAATTTCGACCCTTCAGGAGCATAAGGGTGCGCGCTAGCCGTTCGGAAATCGCATTTCCGGACGCTAGCCGTTTGGAAATGCGCTAGCGTCTAGAAATAGTACATTTTTACAATTTCCGAATAATTTCTAGACGATTTCAGGACAGCTCGCGTCCGGAAATTTGAATTTCCAAACGACTAGCGTCCGGAAATACTACAATTCCCGGGCGGCTAGTGTACGGAAATCGTCGTGAAATACGTTTCACGACTGCTAGCGCGCACCCTAATTAGACATTTTTTACACGGATACACCATTTTTGAGGTATCTAGAAAAATGTTGATTACCTTTCGATATTTTGCATAGGAGCTAAATTTTGGTCTATAAAACGAAACCCGAGTCTTTGAGCAACTTTTCCATCCACTAAATTGCTGATAGTGCCTAAAAATTGATGTTAAGATCAAGAAACTAAACAAACCGTATAAAATCTCGCTACTACATTCTGGAATTAAACAGTTAATGCCATCTGCTGAATCTGCTAAAAGTAATTCGTCTACATTTGTTTCGATATGTGCTTTTATGCAATTTTTGCAAAAGGCATGAATTTCATCAACTAAAATTTGACGACTTTGATTAATTATGCAAATTTATACTTAGGCACCATTTATACTTCCGTCGTGTCGCGATGCGACAGTGCATTTTTGTGTCGCGCTACGTGTCGCGAGTTAGCGTTTATAGTCTGTCGCGCGACGCGTCACGAATTGGCGTTTGTAGTCTGCCGTGCGATAGTACTTAGTTTGAAAAGATGTTCCTCCATCAACAAGCCTCGGTGGTGCAGTGACAAAGCATCGGCTTAGTGTTCACAAGGTCGCGGGTTCGAATCCCACTTGGAGCCAAATTTTTTGCCACTCGGCCTTGTGTCGCGTCGTGTGATCAGCACTTGTAACATCGCAAGCTGTCACGCGACAACAACTATAAACGACATTGGAAAAATTGTTCGCACTATAAACGTAATTGCTCTGCAACGAGTCGCGACGCGACGGGAGTATAAATCCTGCCTTACGATTTAAGCACTGCACGCAGTCTTGAATATTAAACTCTTCGATACATATAGGACATTGAATTTCTATAGGTGCTTGAATTGCTTCATCATCCTCTTC
>JAQGBS010002748.1:0-12572 GCA_034698545.1 Acrobeloides obliquus | reverse complement strand
TTTTTAGCTATAACGTTTTTCATGGTTAGCTTTACGAAAAATGTCGGCTACTTGGCGAAGTGGATAAGGAAGCCGTTTGTCCGATCTGACAAGTTAAGCAACGTTGGGTCCGCAGGTTCGATCCCACTAGGACAAAAATTTTGATCTACAAAAAACTTTTCTTACAATGGAGCAAAAAAATTCTTTGTAAGGAAAGAGTTTTTTTGCTCCATTGTTTGTAAGAAAAGTTTTTGTAGATCAACATTTTTTGCTCTAGTGGGATCGAACCTGCGGACCCAACGTTGCATAACTTGCCAGATCGGACAAGTGGTTTTCTTATCCACTTCGCCAAGTAGCTGACATTTTTCGTAAAGCTAGTCATGAAAAAAGTTATACCCTATTCCCAAAAATCATTTAGTTTAAAAAATTGTAAAATTTGTAACATGGTGAAGTTCGAAAATCTGGGCACGCATGGCCTAATGGTTAGGACTCTGGTCGTTCATTTTATAGGCGCGGGTTCGATCTTACAAGGGTTAAAATTTTTTTAATTTTTCGTCAGTTGCCAATATTTTTTGCGTTTTATTATGCCGTATCCAGCCCATCAAGTATCGGGGGCTTGGCTACCACTGTTCAAAGTTGAAAAACTATGAAAATTGATTTATTCCCATATATGTTTTGCCTTTTGACCCCTTTTCTACAACTCCATTAAATTTTCTATCCCATATCATTCCTAAAAATCTGATAAAATTTATACTATGACGTCACATTGCCTCTTCATTTCCATAACAAAAATCAAAATGACAATATTTGGAAGTACAAAGTTTAAGTCCCCAAAGAGATGTCATAATATAACCAATTTTGTTGCTCCACTGCGGTCGGAAATTAGCTCCATTTCCAAGCGGAGAAAGCTGAAAATTCTTCTTTGGAAATCCTCAAAGAGTCCTCCAAAAACAAAACTAGCACATAAAATATATAAAAAATCCTTCGGACGTCAAAAGTCGGGATCAATTTGTGCTTAATTTCCCCATTTTTAGTCTCAAGACGGCGAAAGTAGTGGCGGAAAGATTCAGGTTAGAAGAATGTCGCTTAAAGACTACTCCGGTCTAGATTCGCCAAATTCAAAAATTAATATGTAAGTGTTTATATAACGTTTTTCGAGCAAATTCTAGTTGGTGACATAAAATCCCTATCAAGGCCTAGGCCTAGGCTTAGGCTTAGGCTTAGACCTAGGCTTATCTTGGGCTTAAGCTTAGACCTAGGCTTAGGCTTGAACCTAGCTTTGGGCCTAGGCTTGGGCTTAGATTTAGGCTTAGGCCTAAGCCTTAATAGAAATTTTATGTCACCAACTGGCATCTGCCCCATTTTTCATGGCTAGCTTTACAAAAAATGTCGGCTACTTGGCGTAGTGAATAAGAAAACCGCCCTTCCGATCTGGCAAGTTAAGCAACGTTGGGTCTGCAGATTCGATCCCACTAGGCCAAAATTTTATCTACAAAAAACTTTCCTTAGAGCAAAAAAATTGTTGCTCCATTCTTTGTAAGAAAAGTTTTTTGTATATCGAAATTTTTCCCGAGTGGGATCGAACCTGCGGGCCCAACATTGCTAAACTTGCCAGATCGGATGGGTGGCTTACTTATCCACGCCAAGTAGCTGATATTTTTCGTAAGCTAGCCATGAAAAACTTTATATATGAAAATTTAGAAATTTATTTATTTTTTAGTAATTCAAGTGTTTCTCCACTACTTGGTAGAATGCAAAGGACGTCTCTGGCGAGTGCACCTCATTCGCCATGTATTAATTTGTTGGATAGATTTAGTGATAGAAGGAGAAGCTCAGCTGGTATGAGCAGAGGACCATATTGTGATGCGTATGCTGATCCTTCTGAGCCTTCAGATTCGAGATTAAGTTATGCCTTGTACGAAGATGGTGAAAATCAAAAATTGCACTTTTTGCACGATAATAATTTGGATTTTGGTGCTATTCATGAAAGGTAAAATGCCTATACTTATAAATTCTTCAACTTTTCTAGCCCCAATATGTTGTTTTAAAAACTCGTTTTAATTGCTTACATGAAGCAGTGGTAGAGCGTCAGCTCTAGACCTAACATATCGAGGGTTTGAATCCCAATTGAGTCTAATTGAGTCAACACTTTTTCTTTCCCCACGCATTTTTACCCCAAAAGGGGTCGTTTGAGGCAAAAATCAATTTTGCGACTTTTCGCTTTAGTACACAATACGCCTTCCCTGAATCAGGAAAGCGTTTTTTTGCTTCGAAAATGTTAAATTCGAATTCCTTTTCAGATTTTGCCGATTTCGATTATTTTTGGAGTTTTTTCCATGCGGGAAACACGATTTCGAGCGATTTGAGCCGCTCCTGACCGAGTTTTGCCGAAGATACCCCGTGAGAAGGGAGAGTACAAAAAGCCTCACAAGGGACATGCACGAAGTGACGCTTGAATTTTTCAAATAGTCATATATTCTGAAAGAACATACCTGAATCGTATGGAAACCCCCAAAATAATCGAAATCGACAAAATCTATAGGATTTTGAAACAACCCATTATGAAAAATCGGAAAAAAGTCATACCAATCGTTTTCTGGTGGTCGATTTTCGTACGCCATCTTTTCATGACCATGACTATTGACCCTTTAGACTTGTGAGACTTTTATAATTTTTACAAATTGTTTTAGGCTAAAAGAAATTCGCAATCGACTATCCGGATCTCTTGAAAAAGTTCCTAATGAAAGCCCCAGAAGAAAGCAGACTGTTGATACAGAAAAAGTCACCATGCTGAATGAATGCCGTCGTTTAGCGGCAGCGTAATCTTTTTTACCAACTTTATCCAAATATACACCAAAGTTTTAGTTGTAAAAACATGGTCCGATCAGCTTCACTCAACCCATCGTCTTCAAATTCCGAGTGGAGATACACTGTAGTGGAAGCGGTTGAATGTGCGGATCGGGTGACTTCCATAGTGGAAACAGTTTTGAGGAAAAGTAATTCCGTGTTTCAAGCACAGTTGATGACGGCAAAAACAAGCCAAGTAGGCTTTGAACTATGCAATGAAGATAAAAAGCACATTTAGATGCTAAAAGCTTTGGCAGAAACCCTGATTGATCTCGAAAAGGCATATGGTGCTCCAAAATTTGGCAAAGAAGCAAAGCAACTTATAAGAAGTAGTACAACTTTAGCAGCAACTTTAACCCAATTGATACAAACTGTACGAAGTTTATGAGATTTGAAAGTTTTATGAATAAAATTCCATGTTTTACAATGTGTATGATGATTGAAAACTGTGTCCATTCGATTTTTTGGTTTACAAAATCGAATTTTTGGGCACTAGGACCCTCGTTACGACGCGAATTCACGACCGTTCGTTACGGCATCTCGTTACAGAAATCGCTTGTTACAACCTATCAGGGGAGTACCAGGATTTCAAAAATGAGGAAGGAGGACATCATAAACAACTTTTTTCAATTTTTGTGTATGAAAAAATTGAATTTTTAGCGTTTCTGTAACGAGAGGTCGTGATGAGTGTGCTCGGTAACGAGAGCCCGTAACCGTAACGAGGGTCCTAGTGCCAAGTTTTGACCCCTAAATAATTTTTCTGGAGAAAGTGATGTTCTAGAAAGTTGTTCTCCATAAATTTTCAGTTAGAAATGACCCATCGTGGTCGATTTTTTTTTCATTTTTATCTTTTTTTGGCAAAAAATAATGGGATAAGATTAATTGTAAATAAATTTTTCAAAATTTCTGTACAAAAAATAGAACCCCAACTTCCAATAGAACTCCGTTGGGTTTTATTAGAGTAAATACGGTATACATGTTGAGACATCGAAGGAAATAGAAAAAAATCGATAATGCCTTAAGCAAAAAAATTCCTCAAGCGACAGTCTAAATAAAGTAGAGATCATTTGATTGATTTTCAAACAGTTTTTATGCCTTGCATGGTCTTTTTTATTTATCTAATCTTCAAAATAAAAAGTTATAGAAAGATTCATTTTATTAGTTCATTTTTTAGTTTTTTCTGCGCCAAATTCAACATTTTGATAGCCCATATATATAACGTAGTGGATAAAGAAGACGCCCGTCCGATCTTGTTGATACTTCCAGGTTCGACCCCTCCCCCATGGACAAAATTTTGATTTTCAATAAAACATAATAGATATGTTGGGTTGTTCCAAAAGTTCCCGGATTTTTTACATAAATTTTGGACGCGAAAATTTTTTCTAAATGAAGGGATATTTTTATGTAAGGAATCAATTGCGCGTATTCCCGAAGCGTGAAAACGCTTCCTTGATCCTGATTCAGGAATAGGATGGGTGTATTGAAGCGAAAATAAAATTCGAATTTTCACTGAAAAACCGGCTGTCTAGGGGTTTTTCTAGGTGGGGAATTGATTGCGCGCATTTTCAAAACATGACAAAAATTACCTAATACAGATTTAAGCGATTTTCGTTATGAAAGTTTTTTAGAGAGTTTACATAGATGACTTCTAGTGGTCAAAATCAAACAAATTTCTTCAGATTCGAATACTCCATGTTGCAAAAATTCGAATTTTCACAAAGTTCTCCAAGTCTGCTGATTTTTTGTACTTGGGGGTTTTCGACACGGAGAACTCGAATCTGAAGGAATTATTCTTATTTTAACCACTGAAAGTCACCCATACGAGGGGTAAACTCTCTAAAAAGTTTTCATAACTAAAATCGCTTAAATCTGTGTCGGGTAATTTTTGTCATGCCTTGAAAATGCGCGCAATCGATTCCCCGCCTAGAAAAACCCCTATACAGCCGGTTTTCCGGTGAAAATCCGAACTTTATTTCATTTTCGTTTCAATACACTCACCCAGTTTCTGAATCAGGATCAAAGAAGCGTTTTCACTCTTTGGGAATGCGCGCAATTGATTCCCCTAGCTTTTTTATAACTGTTCAAGATAAATAAATGATATTGGGTCGTTCGGAAAGTGATCGGCTTTTGCAGATTATATCGAACCTTTATAAAAATGTCCCCATAAGGGATTTTTCTATGCGAGGAATCAATTGCGCACATTGCCGAACCGTGAGAAAGCTTCCTTGATCCTAATTCAGGGAGTGTATTGTAGTGAAAATCACATGATTCAGTGTTAGGGAAGCGTTTTCACGCGTCTAAAATGCGCGCAATCGATTTCTCGTATAAAATTACTCCAGAAAAATGATTTTTAAATAAAAAATCTAGCATAACTTCCTTGGCCGTGAATTCGATGTATTAAAGCATCTTTATTTTTTTAAATAAAAAGGCAAAAATAAGTTAAAAACTAATCGACGCGGGATTCGAAATTTTTGTACGTTAATAAGTGATCAATTGCACTATATCATGAAGCACCAACTTTTTTCAACCCTTCTCGTGAAACGAACCAGGGAGAGAAAAGGTGGTACCACCCATAGCTGAATAAGGGGGGGGGGTACTGTCTCCCACCCCACTTCGTCTTTTTGCTGAAAATTTGTAATATTTTGCCTAGAATTTTTAAGCGACCATGTCGTATTTAGGAGCCAGTACCCCCCCCCCCCTCCTTTATACAGCTATGAGGGGACCATGTCGTATTTAGGGCATCAGTACCCCCCTCCTTGTACAGCTATGCTTCTAGGGGTAAATTTTTGAATTAAAAATTTTTTACCTGCCACAACTTGTATGAGCCCAAATAAAATGGAAGAATTTTTCGAGACAATATGTTTGATACAGCATGATGGAATTAGCATAAAGACAACAACCACCGCTAGCACACAGCCACATCCGATGGAGATCGAGGCAATCTGCCAATATATTGATGGGATATCGGAGAAACTGGAGTATCTTCCACATAGGAATTCCATGCGGAAGTGTTTTATAGTCTAAAAAATTTGATTTTTTGTTGAATAGAGTTAAGAGAAAAATTACAAATTTTAAAAAAAATCAAAAAATAGTAGAAATATCATCATAAATTGAGTGAAAAAATGATCAAACAGTGCCAAAAATACTCATAACTAGTTTCAATGGTCGCATCGAGAATCATCAGCCGCTATAGCTCAGTCGGTTAGAGCGTGGGTCTAATAAGCCCAAGGTCGCAGGTTCGACCCCTGCTAGCGGCAAATACTTTTTGCGTTTTAAATTTTTTGCTCTTTTAAAATTTTGATCGGGAAAAATAATATTTTAAAATTATTTTTGAAATAAAAAATTTTAAAAAAAGGTTCAAAAAATAAATAAATTTACAACTTTTCCCATTAATATAATGATAAAAAATTTTAAAAAATTTTTTGGAAATGACCCCTCTAAGGGCAAAAACATGCGAGAAATCCGAATTTTACATTTTCAAAGCGAAAAAACGCTTCCCTGATTCAGGAAAATTCGCATTTTTGCGACTTTTCACTTAAATACACAGGCCTTTCCTGAATCAAGGAAGCGTTTTTTTGCTTTGAAAATGTCAAATTCGGATTCCTCCAATAGGGAGGGTGATTCTTCCAATCAACGAGGGTGATTCTTCCAATCAAAATTTTTTCTGGAAATGACCCCTCTAGGGGTAAAAACATGCGAAGAATCCGAGTGTGACATTTTCAAGCGAAAAAACGCTTCCCTGATCCAAGGAAAACCTGTATATTTAAGCGAAAAGTCACAAAAATGCGAATTTTTCTGAATCAGGGAAGCGTTTTTTCGCTTCGAAAATGTCAAATTCAGATCCCCTTCATGCTTTCACCCCTAGAGGGGATCATTTTCAGAAAAGATTTTGAAAATTTTTTCATGTGGGTGGCCTTCCCTATTATGCAGTAGCACCGATTTTTGTCATTTTGGTGTTCTTAATTTTTTGATAAAATTAAATTTTTGAACAAAAAATTAAAATTTTTGTATTAAAAAAATTTTTTTGTTGACATTTCGAATTTTTTTAAATTATTCAAATTTTTTTACCTGATCAAAAATAGGGTAGTTACACCGTCGAAACGAGCCAAAATATACAGAATTTTTGCGGCCATTCAAATTTATAGCTCCAATAATCCAATGTGGTATGTAGAACCCGACAACTACACAAGAAGTAGCCAAAATTGATAGGCATACCCACCAATAGCCGAGGACTGACAGTCCAGTATTGATCATAGAAAATTTTTCGAAATTTTTGCTGCTAAATTTAAAAATTATTTTAGAAGTGATTAAAACAATTGGCATAAATAAATATTTATAAATGAACAAAACAACATGTTTATGCTCAAAATTCCATGTTAAAAAATTATCATTACTATAACGCAAAAGATACCGATCCCGTTACGGCCTAGGTCTATGAAAAGAACTCGGCGAGAGAAGAAAAATGACACCAAAATCATGGGATACCCTCACTGGAAAAAATTAAAAATTCAAATTTTCAATTTTGCCTTTTTAGCTTAGGTATTTGGTTAGAAATGAAAAATCATTTTCGATCAGCCTTCATTGCGCAGTTGGTAAAGCGTTAATTTTGCCGTCGGAAAGGCGCAGGTTCGATCCCCATCCCCGCTGAAATAGATTTGCTTTTTCAGGCTGCGTTCAAGCGTGTTGAAAAATTTGAACATTGAGTACTACTAACGATTAACGACCGCATTGAACGTGAATTTTTTCGAAAAAAATTCACGTTCAATGCGGTCGTTAATCGTTAATAGTACCGAACATTGTTTCAAAATTTTTTGAAAAAATGAAAAATTTTCAACAGCTTTTTCTTCACGTTTGAACGCAGCCTCAATAAATGTTCTTTTTTTGAAAAAAAATTTATTTAAAAAAAAACAAAAAATTGGATAGCAATTGAACAAAAATTTGCAAAAAAAAATCGAAAAAATTTGATTTTTATCGATAAAAATTGAAAATTATGTCGAAAACGTTTAAAAACCATACAAAATTTTCTTCAGCATATATTCTTTGCATAAAAGCGAGGCTGAAGGCCCAGCCCTTGAGCTCGCTCTCCTAGTTCTAAATGTGATTTTAAAAAATCATAAAATATCAAAATTTCACAAATCACTGAAAACTTGTCAAAAAAAAATCACTCAAGAATAAAAGTGTAAAAGATTCTCCGACAGCTCCCATCGAAAAGTTCAATTTTTTAAAGAAGAAAGATGAGTCGTTCTAGCTTATCTAAGAACGACATCAAAGCATCATTAGTCTTCATAATCGAGTTGCCGCGATTTGTTTCAATCAGAAAAAATTGAGATGGACATTTTTTGCGGGTTAAAAATAGCTTCAAGATGGGTTATAAATAGATTCAACAATGACAACAAAATTAAATGATTTTTTCATTTTTAAATGTTGACAAATGATTTTTTAAAAATGTTTTTGACTCATAAAATTCAAAAAATTATTTGTTTAAGATCAAAATTTTTGGAGCTACTTCGGCTCTTGTACCCCCATTGAACATGGTCTAAAATCAAAAAATTTTATTTTTCGAAATTTTCTCCATGACCCTATTAGGGGTAATTTTATGCGGGAAACACGTTGGCAATGTTATTTTTGCGAAAAAATGCTTCCATTTTTTAGAAAAGCGAATTGAAGACAAAGAAAGTATATATTTCGAAAAAGCTAATATTCCAAAATCTGATTTTCTAAAAAATGGAAGCGTTTTTACGCAAAAATAACATCGCCAACGTGTTTCCCGCATAAAAGTACCCCTAATAGGGTCATTTTTGAGGAAATTTCGAAAAATAAAATTTTTCGATTTTAGACCACGCTCAATGGGGTATAAGAGCTGAAGTAGCTCCAAATTTTTTGATAATTTGTCAAAAAAGAGATGTAAAAGTTGTTGTAAGAACAAATGTTGTAAGAATTATGAGGTACTCTGTCTAAGTTTACTTGCCACACGCGTCAAAAAAATTGACAGGTGAAGAAGCACAGCCGTTTAGGGGGCAAAAAATTGCCCACTAAAAGCAGATGTGGTATCAAAAATGGTCTAAAAGCGGCAAAAAAGACCGAAATTTACTAAAAATGGACTTTTATGCGATAACAAAATGGATTTTCAATTTTTTAAATATTGAAATTTTAGTAAAAAAATTTGAATTTTTATGAAATTTTTCATTTTTTACTCAATGTTTTGCAAATTTGTTGATTTTTCATTTCCAGCAGGCGTGGATGTATAGAATAAGAAAATTCATAAAATCTTGGCGCCACCACACTTCCGGACCCACTATTGCTTTTTGAATGAGCATGAAAACCCCGAGGTTTCTAAGCATTTTGCAAAAATCCGCATTAAAAAGTCTTTTTTTTATCAAAAGATATTGAATTTTTAAAACTCGCTAATTCGCTGAAACACCCTGTAGTATCCGTAAATGTATCATCCGCATGTATTAGTCCGCAAGTGTAGGTCCGCAAGATTTGCGTCCACAAGTGTAGTGTCCGCAATAATGGATCCGGATGTCTTTTATAAAACCAAAATTATAAAAATTGATTAAAACAACCTTTACTACAATAAACCAAAAACTGAAGAATTGAATCATTTTCGGGGGAAGAGAATCTTTAGAGACGAAAATGATTCAGACAAAAAGGAAAATATAGATGCCAAAAAATGGAAAGAAAACATAAAATGGAGCAAGTTGTTCCCGCTTAATGTTGACTAAACTCGGATAAATTTTTTAAAATTTTCTTCCGGAGATTACCCATTTAGGGGTAATTTTATGCGAAAAATCAACTGCGCGCACTCCCGCAATCTGCAATTCGATTTTCTCGAGAAATGAACAAATACCCCCTCATGCATCCCTGTGTGGTCGTTTTTGGCGAATTTTCACCATTTTTCTGTGGTTCTCAGGTTGCGTGAGTGCGCGCAATGGATTTTTCGCATAAAATTACCCCTAAATGAGTAATGTCCGGAAGAAAATAAAAAATTTTTGCCGAGTTTAGTCAACGTTGAGTGGTGGGAACCAGGGGAACTTGCTCCCATAAAATATATGATGATCAAGAATTTGATAAAATCTCAAAAATGGATTCACAAATAAAGAATTTTTTCGGCGATACGACGTAGTGATGGTGGCGCCAAAATCTTCACTTTTTTGGCCAATTTTTGATTTTTTGTTGCATTTAAAAAAATTTTTGAGATTTTGCAATTTTTAAAATTCAAAAAAGATATAAATTAAAAAACTTATTTTAGAACACATATCGAGCTAGAAAATTATTCACACTATTACAATCAAAGAGAAAAGGATCGAAATGGTCATTTCGAATGCGCCGAAAAGGAGCGTGAAAAATTCTATTGCACAGCCGATCAACCGGAAAGGGGGAAGTTTTCCAAAAATAAATGATTCACCAAAAACTTATGCAAAAAATGTAATCTTCATCAAGTTTTGGAGATAAAAAGTTTGGAGTACAAAGAAGTTTTAGAGTACTTTTTATTACTAAAAATAGGTGATTACGTAGCTAAATGGCTAGAACGCTAGACATGATTATTGACTCTTATAGGTGCTGGTTCAAATCCCACCAGGGCCAAAATATTTTTTGAGCAAATCATAAAAAGTAGTTAAAGTAAACCCCCTTTAAAAATGCATGAAAATTTTTTGCCTTTCATTAGTTTTTTGTGAAAAAAAATTTTCTGCGTCCTTTTTTAATCCGATGGTGAATGAACCAGCGAAATAGGGCGCAGAAAATTTTTTCACAAAGAATTAATAACAATTTTTCATGCATTTTTAAAGAAGGTTTGCTTAAACCACTTTTTATGATTCGTTAAAAAAGATTTCGCCCCTGGTGGGATTCGAACCAGCGCCTATAAGAGTCAATAATAATCATATCCAGCGTTCTAGCCATTTGGCCACGTGGGCGCTTTTTTCTCTCTCGCTGAAACAGACTATAGAATAAATATTTCCATTTTCCCATTATCATAATGAAAATGTCAATTTTGTGAAAATTTTGCAAAATTTTTGAATTTTAAAAAAAATCAACCAAATTTGAAAAATACCCAATTTACATAAAACTCATTTTTAGCCATCTAATCATGCATAATTCACCAACTTTCGCAAGTTAGAATAAATTTGCGAACAATCGAAATTAGAAATTTCCAGCACTCAAATTCAGGATCAAAAACGATCATTTCTGATTGGCTTTTGAGTCTAATTTCTTTTGAGTCAAAATATCCTCCGTCTCGGCGCGCAGAGCACTGATTCGCGTTCTCCATTGTTACCATTTCGTGGCGCAGCGGCTGTTTCACATCTCACACTTTACACATTTAAAAAAAGTTTTTTCACGATGGGGGAACAAAAGCCGGCGAAATTGCATTGCATACCCATGCCCAACGAAAAAATGTTGTGATTTTCTACACATTTGATTTTTTATTTACGAAATCTTATATACAGAAATGTGTTAACGGCCGATTAAATTTTTCGGGCGCCAATACCAAGGAAAAAATGGCGCCGATTTGAAGGATTTTTGATCGATCTGGTTTGTTAAAAAAGGTTTTTGGATGATGGATGGGATACTGTACGGGAGTACTTCCTAGTGGCGTGCCCGAGGGCAGAAGAGAGCATGCCTCAAAACAAAGGCATGCCCTCTCCTGTCACCGGACGGAGAGGGCATGCCTTTGTTCTTAATGGGGCAGCAGCATCTCTGAAAAAATTTTTGGAATTTTTGCAAAAATGATTTTTCTAGGGGTAATTATATGCGGAAAATTGATTGCGCGCATTCCCAAAGTTTGAAAATGCTTCCTTGATCCTGATTCAGAGAAATAAGAGTGTGTATTGAAGCGAAAATATGAAAATTTTGGATTTTTCTTCCAAAATAATCGTTCTAGGGGTAATTTTATGAGAAATCAATTCAGTGCATCTCCGAAGTGTCAAAATGCATCCTTAGACCATCGGAATCGATTTCTCGCACAAAATAACCCCTAGAACGATGATTTTAGAATAATTTTTTTCAGAAAAATCCAAAATTTTCATATTTTCGCTTCAATACACACTCTTATTTCCCTGAACCAGGGAAGCTTCGAGAATCAATTTTTCGCATAAAATTATCCCTAGAAAAGACATTTTTGCAAAAATTCCAAAAAAAATTTTTCCAGAGATGCTGCTGCAAAGTTGACTCCCCTTAAGAAAAATGGCGTTTTGGGCCAAAATTCGCTAGAAGAATGAGGTTTTTACCTAGTTGCCCCCTCCCAAAACCAAAAATCAAAATCTTGTGCACGTCTCTGGTACAGTCAACTCTCGATTTAGTGACACCTTCAGGGAGGAGTCACTAAATTGAATCAGAGGAAGGGTGTCATTAAGTCGAGTTTGACTGTATTTATACTTGTGCAATGCATTCCTGTGTGGTCGTGTTGGAAAATTCTCGGTAGGGGTCCCTAAATAGAAATGTCACTAAATCGAGAGTTGACTGTACTTTCACTTCAAAGTATACTTACGAGGGGGGGGGGGGTACTGTCAACTATCAAGAATGTATGCCAAAAACCCTCCCCTCCTTCGACTACGATCTAGTTTATTGATAAAAAATTCTTCGAAAAAACTAGCATAATAAATCTCATTCGTTTAATAACAAAGAACGTTTACCTTTCTCTCTCCAAATGGCCATTAAAATACCACTTGGAGAGAATAAAAGTCGCTTAACTCATTGCACTAAAAAATTTTCTCCGACTATAAAACCGCTGTGGCTATTTCCACATT